>PVIY010004381.1:0-103554 GCA_004026745.1 Myrmecophaga tridactyla
AAAAGAACATTAATATATCATTCCATTCTACATATACAATCAGTAATTCTTAATATTATCATATAGTTTCATATTCATCATTTTTTAGAACATTTGCATCGATTTAGAGAAAGAAATAAAAAGACATCAGAAAAAGAAATAAAACAATAATAGAGAAAAAAAGATTATACATACCATACCCCTTACCCCTTGCTTTCATGGCAACAGGACTTTTGACTGCAGACCAACGTCGTGGGGTATAGAACCTGACTGGGGACCTCATTCAGGGGTGAATCCAGGGGCCACCGTGCACTCTGCTGTATGTGGAGGTGGCTCAGCAGTCACGATGTCATCTACGTGAACAGCTCCTCTCACCCCGGAGTCGTGGAAAGCATCGCCCTGTACAGTATACACACAGGTCTCATATCCACAGTTTGCAGCTGTGAATTTCTCCTCTCCGTGACAGCACAGCTGTAATGTTTAGGAGCACGCGTATGGAGTCAGACTGCCTGGATTCATGTTTTCCACGTTGATGTACATTTCAGTACTTACCACACATGGACATAATGATCACCGTGTGCCAGGCAATGCTTTAAGCACATTTACAACCATTTACTCATTTGATCCTCAAAACAGCACAGCCTGGGATTTGCATCTAGGCAGTCTGGTTCATGAATCCATGCCCTGAGCTCTAAGATACTGGGCAGATTAGTTGACCTCTCTGTGCTGTAAATTTTGTAAAATGCAGATGAAAATTCTATCTTTCTCATGTATTTTGTTTGAAGGAGTAAGGCATTAACTTAACATGTAGTACCTAGAGTAGTGCCATGCACTTAGTAAATCTGTGATAAATGTTAGTATTCCTATTGCAGTCCATTGCCATCATGTCCTCAGTGCTTTCTTTAGTCCCGTAACCGAAGGGTGACTTGATCCCTCTCAGACTAGTCTTCCCATTCTCTTGCCATTACCGACAATCATCCCTATTTCTTTTTTATTTATGTGTGCTTGGTTTTGTTTCTTCTAAAACCTGCCAGCTCTCTTGCTAAGACTTACATTCAAACTTCTTAAGAGGGAAAATCTCATTGATTCTACTGGTCATCATCAAGTTATATAGATTTCTAACTCTGAGTCAGATACCTACCCCTGAGCCAATGTTCTGTGGCGAGGATGTCATGAAAGAACTTTCCTTAAATAAGGCCAAATGAATCACAGAGTCTTCAACTCTTCTTCATTATGAAGACACATTTTGCTACATTTTTTAACTCTCTCCAACTTACTCTTTCATTAAGAATAAGCTTGCTGAGAAAGTCAGACACATTCAGGCATCTCCCAGCTTCCGCCTACCCTTCTACTTTCCCCTCTTGCTTGTTTACACGTAGATGTTTTGACAGATTTCCATTTTGCAGCCCAGGGGAGACATTGGGCCTCATGGAATGGCCTGACTATACCTTGAACCCCAAAGTGGGAATAAGAGGCCCTAGCTGCTTGACAGGGCAGGAACTCTGAACAAAGGTTGCTTCATACGTGCTTTTTGCTCAATGACAGGGCCCCCTCCCCCTGGGGTATAAAAAAACCTCCACCCTGGGGCAGCATAGGGGTCCCTTCTTTCAGAGGGCCCCTGGGGCACAGGGAGCTGCCATCCAGCAGCCCTGACCCATGCATTGGCCTCCCTGGGGGACAGGCTCTTTTGGACCATTTGTGCTGTGTAAGTAATAAAGAGGTCATTTGTTGAGAGTCTTTGTTGTGCCTGAGCCAGTGTTCCCATGACACACCATATAGCCACTTGCCCCACAGCGCTTTATACATCAATGTAACTAATTGTGCAGCTTGCTTGAGATTTGGCCAAAGTAGGCTCAGGTAGTCAAACTCAGCTCTACCTCACCATGTGATTTAGACTTTTTCTTCATTGCCACAGATTGTTTTGGTCCATTTACCAAAAGGTAAGCCCAGTGTTATTTTAGAGTATTTTCTTTTCTTTTTTTTATTAACTAAATTTATTTATAGTTTGCATTAACTTAAACATGCAGAAGGCTTTAAAAAATTATCAGGTATCATTTACCATTTTATGGATTGGTGTTGTTATGTTGCCACCTAAAGAAACATATAAAATTGTAAAAAGCAGTCATCTCTGGGGCCAAACTATAATTTAGAGTTAGAAGTGGGTGATAAAGTGGTGGAGCAAATGGTTTAGAGGATTTTATTTAGTTGCGTTGACTTGTATGGAAAGGAGACTGAGGAGGGGTGATTTGTGAGTAACCAACTGGAGACAGATACTGAAGGATGATGAGTATTTTCTAGCACGATTCTGTGGACTAGTTATAAATCTCCTGGAAAGAGGGATTTCAGACCAAAACTGAATTCTCTAATTTTCATAGGAGATTCTGTGAGAAACAGAGATATGAACTTATGGCCTTCCTTAGTAGGCAAATGATAAAGAAGGCACAATACTTAGAAAAAAAAAAAAGGTAGAGGACTGAATGGTCTTGACCTGTAAGGATGAGAGTGCACTCAGCTCCATTTTTGTCACCACTGGCTTTGGAACCTTTGGGGAGAAATGGAAGACAGCCCTGAACAGATAAATCAGGGCTGTTCCAGAAAAGATCATAGTGGAAGAGACTCATGTGAGTCTTTATCACCAAGGGTTAGATGTAAATGAAGGGATTTATCTAGTATATGCAAGGTGCTCAAATAAATGTCCAGAATGATTGATGAATGTTGGCTAAAAAAACAATCAATGAACACATTTGAGATATCCCCTGTTCTAGTTTGCTAGCTGCCAGAATGCAATATACCAGAAATGGAATGGCTTTTAAAAAGGGGAATTTAATAAGTTGCTAGTTTACAGTTCTAAGGCCGAGATAATATGCCAATCAAAGCAAGTATATAGAAATGTCCAATCTAAGGCATCCAGGGAAAGATACCTTGGTTCAAGAAGGCCAATAAAGTTCAGGGTTTCTCTCTCAAGTGGAAAGGCATATGGCGAACACGATGTCATCTGCTAGCTTCCTCTCCTGGCCTCCTATTTTAATGAAGCTTCCCAGGAGGCATTTTTCTTCTTCATCTCCAAAGGTTGCTGGCTCCTGGACTCTGCTTCTTGTGGCTAGGTCGTTCTGCTCTGCTCTCTCTGAATCTCTTATTCTCCAAAATGTTCCCTCTTTTATAGAACTCCAGAAACTTATCAAGACCCACCCAAATGGGTGGAGACATTTCGTCACAGTAATCCATTTTAACAACCACTCTCGATTACATCACTTCTCCAGGGAGATGATCTAATTACTGTTTCAAACATACAATGCTGAATAGTGATTAGAAGAAACGGCTGCCTTTACAAAATGGAATTAGGATTAAAACATGGCTTTTCTAGGGGACATACATCCTTTCAAACCAGCACATCCCATAGAGACTTTCAAGGGTAAGGATGGGGCTAGCCATCTAGGCATAGGAAAATTAAAATTTGAGTTATTACTGGTATGTGATGTTCCTTGGACCCAATAGTTCATTGATAAAATGTTAGCTACATGTTGATTTCAAATAGAGTATTGATCACAATGAGAAAATGTGTGATGCTAACAAAGGAAGAAATTATTAGCTTAAAGAGGGCATGAAAACAAACAATAAACTAAGTTCTGTGGCTGGGGAGTATGACAACTATTTATTTTACACTGTTTTATATGTCCCTGTCTTATTTTTATTCACTCAATATTGGATAGGTTTAAAATCATGTAATCAACTTTTTAATCTTATTATTGATACTGTTTGCTTGCCATGTATATACAGTGAAAAATTAATTCACATAAATCACATTTATTAAAAATCTAAGTACATGATAAAAAGGAATGAAATAAACTATATATAAGCTTTCTATCAAAACAATTGTGATCTCAGTTCTGTTTTGCATATATTTATCTAAGCTATGTGGTATAGGAAAAAAGTCTTTGTTTCATGAATATGTAGTCACTCTCATTGTTTCGCTTAATCAGTTAAAATGTCCAGGACTTACCTCATTGCCCCCTGTAGCCACGCCCTTAGGGCCTTAAGTTAATGTGAATTAAACCAGAAACCTCTGGGTGGAGGAAACTTAGATGATGACGGTGATGATGAAGATTTGGTTCCACAGTATAATAACACCCTGTTGAAGTTAAGCAAAACTGTGATTTAATAAACTCCAAAAGTACTTTGACTTTTTCAATCTTCTCTCAATTCTTCCTGCTCCCACTATAAGATTTCACCAAAAATGAGAGAGAATACAAAGGAATATTTTAGGAGTTTGTCGCTTCAAATTTCACCTTGCTAGATCAGACATTTGAAGTTCAGAAAGAAAAAAAAAAGACTCACAAGGTAAGATGAGATTTCATTTTCAGCATAGATGGTCAGAAAAGATGCTTTCAGTCTAGGCTCTGCAGAGATGCTGCAAGGAATCTACCAGAGAAATTTAATTTGTAAGATGAAAGACCCATATGGTCCATCCTGGATGCTCCATCCGTGGCTCCTGGTGTGTGGTTGTGCATTCGCTACACATGAGGACCTAATAAAAAACCACACCAACAAAACTTCACCTTGTATCATAATCGATTTCAAATACTTTCTTTTTCAACAGCTTTGATCATCCTTTGATTTTCCAAATACAAAATAACTTGGTGTCCTATATCAAACCTCTATATATGAGCTATGGTAGGGAAAAGCTTGCATGTTTTTCACCTTTCCCTATAGCCTGATGGTCCTAACCTGCAATGTGTGGACAAGTCAGAGAATGGCTTATAGTGGTTCTCAGGTGTGGCTGCTTATTAGAATCATCTGAGGGAACTTTAAAAATTAAGGTGCCCTAGGCACACCATAATTCTATTAAGATAATTGCTGGAGGTGGGCATCAGTAGTTTTAAAACTCCCTTGCTGTTTCCAATGTGCAGCAGTTAGAGACTGACAAGGCTAAGGAAAGACGCCGGCCTGGGTAGTCCTTGAAGATACAACTTTGCTTCTTTGTTTATCTGCAATTCCATTGCTGACCAACTCTGCTTCTGATTCAGGTAGGCTGTCATTAGATGTATTAATAAGACTCCCTGATGTGGAGACCATTCAGAATTCTGAAGGTAAATCTGTATATCCCTGTCTGGTTTATTATGATTTAAAAGCTCATTCTAAGAAGGAAACCTTGTTTGCTTTGAGGATGGCTGTTGGATGGGGATGCATGTATCTCACAAGTTGTAGAAAATGTAGAGAGATAATAATAGCAGCAAGTACAGCACCACAAATGCTTTTAAAATGATTACTATTAAAATGGTGCCTAGACCATACATGCCCTCATTAAATTTTAATCCCTTTACCAATGATCAGTGGAACTGGCTGAATAGATTTTAGGAAGAAATATTCGCCCGGTTCTTGTTTGAATAGAACCTTTCACACTGTCTGGAAATGCACTTGTTATGTGTATTTTCAAAGGGAAATATAAGGATTTTCTAGGACCTTCGTCCAATATCGGCTCGTTATACAAACAGTTATGAAGACATCATCTCCTCTTACAGAAGGGCAATTATGAACCACGTTCTTATAAATGAGGGTCTGTGTATCCTTTGTTTTTGTATCTTTCAGGATTTGATTTTCTTTGTTTTTTTATTAGAAAGTTGTAGGTTTACAGAACAATAATGAGTAAAACACAACTCTTAATTTATTTTGATAGAAATGTTTATTAATAAATTGGTGAATTGGGGGAGAGGAAAGGGTATCATATTGAATTGTTTGAAAAGTTTTTGAAATTTATAAAAAATCCCCCCCATAGTTTCTATAGTTCAGAGGCTACTTAAACTTTCATTCGCCTTCAAAATCTTCCTACACAAGGGGTATTATTGCTTTCTTAAATAAAAGACTTCACAGCTTAATTTCAAGCAAAGTTGGTTTTGAGGCACTTTATGCTGCTGCTTCTGAAATATCCTTTCATATATATTGACTTTGATGTTTGATTATTACAAAGCAATCATAATATAATTATATTGTTTTGATTTTTCTTGAATTGTTTATCTGCCAGTCATTGCAGTTAATTTAGTTCAATTATCATGTATCAAATGTTTAGTTTAATGTATGCTTTTTATAACTGTCACTGTTATGTGAGATGTAATTTATCACTTAGTTGGAAATGTTCAGAGTGGTCTTCAATGTCTTTTAAGATTCTTGATTTGAATTATTCAAATAGATGAGCAATGTGGGAGTTATGCCACTTAGGATGCTTTTAATGCTGCAAATTATCAGACAACCCATCTCATCCCAGATTAAATAATATTTAATAATAATTTATTTAACTGAAAAAACCAGAGCAAGGCTTGATCTAGTGTCTAATAATATCATCAAAGACCAAGTTTTTTTCCTGATATTCTGCCTTTCTTGAATTCAGTTTCATTGATAGCTTGGCTTCCTTTGTGGTTCCAAGATGGCTGCCAGCAATTCAGGGGTAATATCTTAAGATTCACTATGAGTGTCTGGTTTATCCCCCATGTCCAACCAAAGCCATTACTGTGCACCTAGAGATGAAATGTACTGACTGACTTTGCCTAGGTCATGAGCTTTATCATACTTGGTTCCAATGATGAAATCACCTTCCTTGGAATGTTATGGCTCCCTGTATTTGTAATCTGTTGCTACTTTCAAAATTACCTGAAAAAGTGAGTGGCTTGAGATGATCACATTTGTTATTTCATAGTTTCTGTAGTTCAGGAATCCAGGCATGTTTTAGTTGGATCCTCTGCTTGAGGGACTGTCACAGGTTGCAGTCAAGGTGTCCCAGGGGGCTGTGGTCATTTCGGGGCTCCACTGGGAAAGCATTTGCTTCCAAGCTCACTTCCTTGGTTGTTGGTAGGTCGAGTGAAGGACTCAAATCCTCACTAGCTATTGCGAAGGTCTTTTTTTAATGTCCTTGCCACGTGGACCTTGGCAAGCAAGCAACTTATTTTTACATTAAAGTTGTTAGACGATACAGAAAGAATGCCAGCAAAACAGAAGTCATGTTTTTTTTAAATTATAACCTAATCACAGAAGTGACATTCAACTACTTTTGCCATATTCTTTTTATTAGAAGCAAGAGACTAAGTTCAGCCTACACTCAAAGGCAGGGATTATACAAAGATATAAATCCCTTTCTGACCCATGGAAGAAGCTGCCTACCACACTGCCTAAATTCACCTTGGTTGCCTACGCTTTAGCTCTCTTATAGATGGTTGGCAAAAAACTGTGAAAGTATATCCAATCATAGCTAGTTTATGTGTATTTGAGGGAATTTAAAATCTCAGCTCTATGTGATGCCTTTTAAATTTAAAATATTTCCTTTCTGACAGATACTACATTAAATAGAGATCACTTGCAGTGTGAAGAAATGCAATGATCAAATTACTAAAAGCAGTTGGTTTGGAGAATGGGTTTTATTTACTTCAGCTGTACTACAAATTTAAATTGCTAATTGCAGGTAATTTAAGGCCTTTGAACTGATCCCAGTCAGGTATCCTGAAAATCAGGTTTGTTTTATTCAATTTAGGGCATTCAAATGATAGCCGCCCCCCCAAAAACAAACAAACAAACAAACAAAAAAGGACCTATGAAGGAAAGAAGCCCTAACCTACATATAGTACTTAGAATTTAATTATTTATCAGTAGTTGAAGCTTAAAAGATGCATCTCCATTAGAGATGTGAGATAGAGTATGGGATTCTATAAAGCCTCTATCTGAGATAAAAAGAAACTATTTTAATGATTTTATACATGAAAAAATAGGAGAGTCACAGAGTAATACTTGTTGTCTGAAACCCCATTTTGTCCAACTTTTCTCCTGGTTTCCAGTGTGGACCATCAGGTATGTGAGCTAACCAGATACACACACAGATACATATGCTCATACACACCAGTGTCATGGGAGAGTTCAGAACCACTCTGTTGGAAATTTAGAAATGACTTTTTGGAGACATCACGGCTCAGTGGATAAAGCAACTGACCTGAAGGTTGCCAGTTCTAATTCTAGCTTTACCTCTGATTTCTTGTTACTTGGGTAAACCATACAGCTTCTATGAGTTGCATTTATAAAATAAAGATGCTTTACAATCAATGGCTTATGGAACTCTTAAGAATGAAATACTAGAGTGTTCCAGAATATGTTGTTATCCTATTCCCTTCAATGTGCACTGAAATTCAAAAGCATCTTTCTGGTGTGTGCACTTTTCAGATTATCAGGAAATTAAATTCTATCTGGATTCAATACTTTTAGATTACATTTTTATTTAAATTAAAATTTATAACATCTTAGCTGATCACACTCACGAATATTTTCTCATCATTGATTATGTATAAAATCATGTTTTTCAAGTTTTTTATATGGATTTTTAGTCTTGTGATGGAGAAAATAATTAAGAGGTAAATGCAATTCAAGTCAGTGGGTCTGTAAGTATTTAAGCAAATTAAAAATAAGATGCCCATAGGCCTTCAGTGAAGAGACAGATTTTCCTGGCTAGATTTCAGTTCTCTAGAGCTGCCAGAATGCAATATACCAGAAATGAATTGGCTTCTACAAAGAATTATTAGGTTACAAGTGCATAGTTCTAAAGACATGGAAATGTCCACATTAAGGCATCAACAAGAGGACACCTTCACTCAAGAAAGGCTGATTGTGTCCACGGTTTCTCTGGTCACCTGGGACGGTACATGGCAATGTCTGCTGGACCTTCTCTCCTGGGTTGGTTTCCAGAATGGCTCTCTCAGCTCCTGTGGGTCCTTCCGATCTTTCCTGGGCCAGTGTATCTCTCTTAAGCATCTGTGAGTTCTCTCTTAGCTTCTCCAGGGTAAGCTCTGGATTTCATATCTTAGCATCTCCTGTGACCTTTTCTGGCTCCAAGCATCTATCCTCTCTCTGCTGTCTGTATCAGCTCTCTTAGAGGATTCTAGTAAGTGGATTAAGATCTGCTCTGAATGGGCAGAGATGCATCTCCATGAAAATAACCTAATCAAAAGGTCCCACCTAGCAATAGGTCTGCCCCCACAAGATTGAATTAAAAGATCATGGCTTTTCTGGAGTACATAACAGTTTCAAACCAGCACAATAGGATAATGAAGGAAGTCTTTAAAATGGAAGCTACATTTGATATGTGGCTTGAAGGATAGGTGGGACGTTTAATTGTGGAGATGATGGGTCAGCATTTCAGAGGGGAAAACAGAATCAAATTGCAGTTGGCAAGAATGGACATGCAATTGTGCGCAGCCAAGAAGTTCAGTTTGACTTGCCTATAAGGTATGGACTGTAAAGCACTTAAGGTTGAGGTTACAAATATGGGCTTTAAGTTAGACTCTAGAGGGCCTTCAAAGCTAGTTAAAGGAGTTTACATGTTATTTTGTGAGACAGGGAAGTTACTAGGGGTTTTAAACGACACAATTAAATGGAGAGAGGCAGAGTTAGGTGGCTGGTGTAATGGTATGGAAGTGAATTACCACATTAAGTATGATTTTCTTACAAGAAGGTGCTTGTTATAAGCTGAATGAAATATCGGCCCTGAAAAATGACTTGCAGCCTTAAGTAGCTATGGTAGGTTCAATTATGTACCCCAACAAAAGACATGTTCTGAATCTTAATCCATGTTCCCATGATTGTGAACTCACTCGTAAATAGTAATTTTTGAAAATGTTATTTTTAGTTAAGTTGTGAGCCTACTGAGTCAGGGTGGGCCTTAATCCATAGGACCGGCATCTTTTGTAAGAAGAAATGAGGACAGAGTGAGTCTGAAGATGTCACGTGGAGAAGCCAGGAGCTGGAGGTCAGCAGACACAAGAGCAAGATTGGGACGTGACAGGAGGCAGAGATTCATGCAATCCAAGGAGCCCCAAGGGTTGTACAAGCCGGCACCAAAGTGCAACAGACCTCTGGGAGAAAGCATGGCCATGCTGGCACCTTGATTTTGGATTTCCAGCCTCTGAAACGATGAGGCAATGTTTGTTTTTAACCAGCCCATTGTATGGTTTTTGCCATAACAGCCTGGCAATCTAAGACCATAGCTGACAACACAGTGAAATTATTTTCTCATTAATTTTCTAATAGGTCATTTTCTCCTTTAAAGTATTTTTATTTCCTCTTGGAAGAACACTTTTTAAAAGATATATATGTATATACTGGTTTTTCCTATGGCTTCCTTGCTATTGTCACAGGATTTTTTCTGTTGTTCAAATAAGAGCTATTTTATCTTGTAGGCCAAAGTAGCTTTTCTTTTTGTTCAATCAGGAGGTGAATTTATAATCCTGTACATGTGACATCTTGTCTGTTTCCATGGAAATGGTTACAATAGTGCATATTTAGTACTATGGACTTGAACTAGCTACAAATATTTGTAAGAGCCAGAAATGTGAGGATGTAGAAGGCCATGGAGTTTGGGTCTGCCTTGGTATTGATGTCTGGATTTTGGGTCTGCCTTGGTATTGATGTCTTCATTGAAAACATCAGCTTTCTGTGAAAATCAGCAAGCAATTAAAGTGGAACAAAAGGTGACAACATTGCAGAGGCGGTCTCTGCATCTCGAGCTAGATTGATTGTATTGTTCCTAAGGATGCTTAGGAGGGTTTGTAAGTTACTAACTATAACCAAGTGAGAAGATCCTTCAAGATCCCTGTTTAAAAAGTGAGGCTTTGGGTGCACTGGTGGTTCAGTGGTAGAATGCTCACCTTCCATTCTGGAGACCTGGGTTCAATTCCCAGACCATGTACGTAAAACAAAAACAAAACTGAGGCTTTTAATTGCAGTAGAAGTAAAATGCAGAATATCCCAATCGAGATAATTTAGCAGTATCATTCTTTCAAGAAACTGTTGTCCTTTAGTTCGTATTTTAGTAAATATAAAGCTTACAGACAGTGGAGGACTATAGACAAAGAAAAAAAAGCAGCTCAAGTTTCAGGGCCCAATTCTATTTTGATGGGATATTTATATGGTCTCCTAAATTGGGACAAGGATAGGGATTTCAATACTTTGGTAAATTTAGTTTCAGATAATTATCCTTTAGAGTATCTTTAAGAATATCTTTCAGAGTGCTTTAATTCTGAATTTTTAATAAAAAAAGATGAAAAGATTATTTAAGATATTTAAGGATGGCCGAACCTTCACTATGCAATGAATGATTATTTCATTTGTCAGTAATTAACCACAGTGGACATCTGTAAATTGATGTTCCACATAGATTACCCTTCCTTCCTGACAGGTATGCTTTTTGTTCCCTCTGGAAAATATCCTCCCCACCAAGTCAGTCATGTGGTTTTTGTGGGATGGCACACTATCCCCTAACCTTGTTGCGCGTTGTGATTGCTTCAGCCCATCAGATAGTCTAGTGATTGGCTCAGGGATAGGAGTGGTTAGTAGATTATTTTATTATTCACCCCTTTTCACATGGGAGGATGCTTCTACGTCCTACTGATGTTTGCTTTGGCTATGCGACCTGTTCTGACAAATTGAATGTGAAGAGTGATGATCTATGCCATATTCAAGAAGAGGCTGTAGATGGCATCTTCCTTTCAGCCAGAGAATGGGTTTGGAAAGAGGTCAGAGCACTATGAATATCATGCACTAAGAAAATTATACTTAGAAACAGACTTTACACAAATATGGAAAGAGCTGAAGAATTAAAGTAGTAGATGGAGAGTTGGAAGGATTAGAGAAGTCAATAACTTTTAAACTTCACAGTGAAAGTTGTAATTCACTAGGGAGACAAAGCAATTCTACATGCTTGTGAATCAAATAAGAGAGCAATGAGATACATGAAGCAATACTAGATCAAACTAAGGAGAAAAAGAAAAATTCACAAACACGGTAGGAGAATTAATCCTCTTTCAATAACTGACTGAAAAAAGAGAACAACAGATCAGTACTGCTATAGAAGATTTGAGTAGCATTATCCACAAAATTGATACCGCCGACTTTAACAAACACTACAACCAATAATGGAAGAATATGCACTCTTTTTAAATATATACTTACAAATATAAATCATAAGCTGAATAAATACCAAAGCAGTGAAATCTTGTAGAGTATATTATTTTCCATAGTGGAAGCAGAATTTTTAGATTTGTAGAAAATTTCCCAATATTTGAAAATAAAATACACTTCTAAGTACTCCATTTTTTCGAATGGATATTATTATATAAAACAATTTGAAAATTATTGATAATGATAAACAAAATTTGTGAGATGCAATTAAGTCAGAGCTTGGAAGGAAATTTTTTAATTTTTAATATCTTTACTGGAAAATAAGATTAAAAATGAAGGATCTGTGTTCACTTTGGAAGGAAAATAAAAGAAATTTGAAAACAAATGAGAATATAGGAATAAATATAAAAGCAGAAACCAATAAAATAGAGTTCGGATGAACAGTAGATTACATTTATATGAAGGATCTGTGTTCACTTTGGAAGACAAATAAAAGAGAAATTTGAAAAAAATGAGAATATAGGAATAAATATAAAGGCAGAAACCAATAAAGTAGAGTTCGGATGAACAGTAGATTACATTTATAAAGTGAAAATCTCATTGTTGGAAAATAGCAATGAAGCTGATTAAACCCCTGCGAAAACTAATCAAGGAAAAAAGGTGTCAACATGAATAAACTTTTAGGGAAGAAAGAAGGAATTTCACTACAGTTTCACCAGACAAAAGGAAATAAGAAAATATTATAAAAAATTTTATGCCAATAAATTTGATAAGTAGATGAAATCGAAAGTTTTTAAAATAACACAACTGGCTATAAATAAATTGACCATGAAAATGTTCTCAAAATTATTAAAGGAATTGCATTTTTATTGAAGAAATTCTGCCTACATGGCAAAACTTCAATACACCAGTGATTTTTTTCAAACTTTTAAGGGAGACATAATACTGATCTCACATAAACTATTTCATAAAATAGAGAATAGGAAATTCTTCCCAACTCAATATATTACTGAGACTGAAACCTGATAAAGACATAATAAAGAATAATATAGACTATATCTCTCATGAGTATAGAAACAAAAATCTTTAAGAAAATATTTGAAAATCAAATTAATAATAAAAATGATAATATCTTATGGCTAATTTGAATTCATCTCAGGAGTGCAAAAATTGGTTAACATTCAAAATCCAAGCGATGTAATACACTACATTAAGAATATGATGGAGAAAAACCATATGATCATTTCATTTGGATCTCACATATGATGAAATTTAATTCCCATTTATGATAGAAACTTATAAGCAGGAAGTAGACAGAAATTTCCTTAGTTTGATAAAGGCTATCTACCAATATCCTTCAGCTAACATTATATTTAATTGTGAAATACTGAAAATTTTTCCAATGAAGATTGAGAAACGACAAGAATATCTGCTATCACTGCTATACTTCTATTGTATCGAAGGTCCTAGCCACTGCACTAAGGCAAGGGAAAAAAATAGTTAATGAATGGAACAGAAGAATTAAAATTCTCTCTCTATAGACAACATGATTATGTAAAACATCAAAGGGAATACAAATATTACCAGAATTCAAAAGTTAATTTAGCAAATCCATAAGATAGAAAGCTAATAAAATACTCAATTGTATTTTTATACCCCATAACTAAGAAATGGAAAATCAAATATAGTATCACTTCCAATAAAATAACAGCCCATAAAATATGTAGGACTAGATTAAACAAAATATGTGAAAGGCTTTTTATTTCTTTATTAGAGAAGTTATGGTTTACTGAACAATCATGCATAAAAATACAGGATTTCCATATACTACCGACAGCTTGCATTGGTATGGGACGTATGTTATAATTGATAATAGCATATTTTTATAATTGTACTATTATTTTAAGTCCGTGGTTTAATTTAGGTTCATTGGTTGTGTACTGTAGTTCTATGGATTTTTAAAAAAATTTAGTCTCATATATACAATCTAAAATTAATCCTTTTAATCATGCTATTAAACCATTATATGTGTTTACCACCTCTTATCTATTCAATGGCTGATGGACACTTGGGTTGCTTCCATCTTTGGAAATTTGAATAATGCTGCTATGAACATCAATGTGCAAATATCTGCTTGAGTCCCGCTCTCAGCTCTTTTGGGTATATACCTGGTAGTGGGAGTGTGGGGTTATAGGGTAATCTTATAATTAACTTTCTGAGGACCACCAAACTGTTTTCCACATCAGTTACACCATTTTACATTGCTTTTAGCAATAAATGTGTTCATACTTTTCTATATCCTCTCCAATACTTAAAATTTTCTGTGTGGTTTTTTTAATAGCAGCCATTCTCATGGGTGTAAAATGGTATCTCATTGTGGTTTTGATCTGCATTTCCCTGATGGCTAAGATGGTTAACGTTTTCCTGTACTTTCTGACCATTTGTATATCTTCTTTGTAGAGATGTGTATTCAAATATTTGGCCTACTTTTTAAAAATGTCTTTTTTGTTGTTGTTAAATGGAAGGATTTCTTTATATATTCTGGATAGTAAACCTTTATTGGATATGTGGTTTCCAAATATTTTCTCCCATTGTATAGGTTGGCATTTTACTTTCATGATAAGAGGCACAATAGTTTTAGTTTTGATGAAGTCCCATTTATCTATATACTTTTTCTTTTGTTGCTTGTGCTTTGGGTATAAAGTCTAAGAGACCATTGTGTAAAACAAGGTCCTTAAGATGCTTCCCTACATTTTCTTCTAGATGCTTGATAGTTCTACCTCTTATATTTTGAGTTGATTTTTAATGATTCTCCTTTTTTTTTTTTTTTGCAAGTGGAGATCTAGTTTTCCCAGTACCATTGTTGAAGAGACTGATCTTTCCCAATTGAGCAGTTGTTGCCATTTTGTCAAAAATCAGTTAACCATAAATGTGAGGGTTGATTTATGAATTCTCAATTATGTTCTGTTGGTCTATATATTTGTCCTTATGCCAGTACCAAGCTATTTTGATTTTTCAGGATTTTAATAAGCCTTTAGAGTGAGACCTCTGACTTCATTCTTTTTCATAGCTTTAGCTACTCAGGGTCCTGTAGCCTTCATATAAATTGATAATTGGCTTTTCCATTTCTGTAAAGAAGGTTTTTGGAATTTTGATTAGGATTGCATTGAATCTATAAATTGCTTTGGATAGAATTGACATCTTAATGCTTCTTAGTCTTCCAGTCCATGAAATAAATGTCCTTCCACTTATTTAGGTCTTCTTTGATTTCTTTTAACAATATTCTATAGTTTTCTGTGCACAAGTCCTTTACATCCTTGGTTAGGTTTATTCCTTGATGTTTGATTCTTTTAGTTGCTACTGTGAATGGAATTTTTTTCCTTGATTTCTTCTTCCAATGTGCAAGACTTTTAACCTGAAAATTATGAACCATTGCTGAGACAAATTAAAGAAGATATAAGCAAAGGAAGAGAGAACAAATTCATGGATTGGAAAACAATGTCATTAAGATATCCAATCTCTCTAAATTCAGCTGAAAATCCAAGACAATACTAATAAAAACCTTAGTGGACTCTTTCTGTCTTTTGATAGAAATTTATCAGATTTTAAATTTACATGGAAATGCAAAGGACCTTTTCTAAGGTCCTTTAAGCAACTTTTTAAAAGAAGGAAAAAATGTTGAACTTACACTGCCTGACTTCCAGAATTACCTTAAGATTTATAAATACTTGGAATAAAGAAAATGATTCCAAAAATAGACTTGGAGTAATTGATTATCAACAAAGTTACCAGGGTCATACTTCAGAGAAAAAATTGTTTTCAGCAAATGTTACTGGAACAACTGGATGACTGCCTGATTGAAAAAAAATAATCCTAGACTTATATTTAAACACAGAATACATTTGTTCTGGGTTATAAACATAAAAATTATATTTATAGGAGAAAACATTTAGAAATTCTTTATGACCTCAGAATAGGCAAAGATTTGTTAGGTCACAAAAAGCATTACACTTTATTTTTTTTTTCCTTAAAAAAAGGTAAATTCAGATTTGTCAAAATTTAAAACACCTGTTCTTTAAAAAAAATACCATTGAAAATGAAAGGCAAACTATAGACTGGGGAAAATATTTACACTATATAATAATTGACATAAGAGACTTTTACAGCTCCCCCATAAGTAGACAATACATAAAATATAATAATAGACAAACTGCTTGAAATTTAATGAGTACTGCATGAAGAAGATATGAATGCCAACAAGCATATAATGGGAGCAAAAATCACTAGTCATCACCATAATGTTGGTTAATTGCCATTACATACACACTAAAATGGCTAAAATATAAGAGCAATGTCAAGTGTCCTTGAGGATGTTGAACAATTGGAACTCTTACAAATTGCTAGTAGGAATGTAACATGATATAAGCACTGTGGGAAACAATTTGGAGATTTCTTTTCAAGTAAAGTATACATTTACCATATGATCTAACGGTTTCACTACTAGGTATTTATCCAAGAAAAGGGAAAACAGAAAAACATATACTAAAATGTTTATCCAGCCTTATTTATAATAGTCCAAGGCTTAAAAGAACCCAAATGTTAATCAACAGGGCATAGAAAAGCAAATTGTGTCCTCTTCATGTAATGGAATACTACTCAGAAAAGCTAAGGAATGAACAACTGATGCAATATAGAGGACGCCAGTAATATGGATGAATCTCTAAAACGGGCCAAGGGAAAAAGTCAGACACAAAGAGTACATAACTGAATGACAGGTGTTGGCAAACTTTTCCTATAAATCTGGTAAATATTTTTGGCTTTCAGTGTTATGCAGTCACTGTCAGAACTACTCAACTCTCCCATTGTAACCTGAGATTTGCCACAGAGAATATGTAAATGAATGAGTCTGGCTGTGTTCTAAAAGATATTTATTTAAAAAGATAGGTGCCAAGCTGAATTTGGCCCTTGAATCACAGTTTGTTGACTATGCTGTATGCTTTTATGGAGTTCTATAAAAGAAAAAAAATCATCTGTAGTGATTGAATACAGAATAATGACAGTCTAAGGTAGAAATAGTAAGTTGATTGCTAAGGGTAGGAGAGAATTTTCTGGTTTGTGGTAAACATTCTGTATCTTGATTGGGGATATATTTGTCAAGACTCACTGACTGAACACTTTTTGTTTGCAAATTATTTATAAATAAATGTGATTTTCAAATCAGTGAAAAGGATTGGGGGCAGAATTTGTAGAAAGAAGAGCATGCACAGAGATGTGGAAACAAGATACAGACAGCATGGAGAGATGGAGAGAATAGGAATCTCAAGAAAGTTTGCACTGCTGGACCTCTAAGTAGAATTTGGATAGTCAGGGTTTAATCTAGAAAGATTAGGAAAGATTAGAGAATTGAGAGTGTGACCTATAAACTATGAAGTAGTGAATGGCATAACTGATCATATTAGTGCTCATTTAAATTTGTTAGGTTTAATTTCAGATTTCTGATTTAGGTGTAACTGGATGTTAAAATAATATTTAATCTCAGTTTTTGGAGGACCCAAGACAATTTTTCGTCAAATTTCTCCACATTTTCAGGCAAGAAAAGAACACTTAATAAGACTTGCAAATGAGAAATGAACTCAAATATATTTTGCTATCCTCAGCTCTTCACTTACATCAAGTGTATGAAAGAATTTGCATGGAAATGACCAAATTTGGGAGGATGATTCCTTTGGAAAAAATTCTGGAATTTCACAGTCTCCAGAACTGTGAGACAATACATTTGTTTTTGTTGCTTGCTTATTTGTTTGTTTTTTGGGTATGTGGTCCAGAAATCGAATCTACGTCTCTGGCAGGAAAGGTGAGCATTCTACTACTGAAATACCTGTGCACCCTCATTCCTGTTTTCTTAAGCCATATAGTTTGTAGTATTTTATAATAGCAGCCCTAGGAATCCAATATGCTTATTATGTCCAGGATTTTTCCAGGTTAAGGATGATTCTGTGTTTCCCAAGGAAAACAAAACAAAACAAAACATCAGACTTTGTTCAAGAATAATGGTATGATCCTCCCAAAAGTTGTCCTTATATAATTGCCAGCTTAAAATGAAGAGCCAAGGTAGGGAGGGCTATTGGATTTGCTCACAGGAGGTGGAGCCTGGATTAAGGGAACTAATTGGTGGTCTGAAACGATGGATGGGTTCTGAAGAACCCACAAATAAGCTTGAGTTCAAAAGAATCATGTTTTTTAGCACTGGAGAACCTAGAGGAGATGAATGCTCAATTACATCTATAAGGGTAAAGCAGGATTTCCCTGTCCTTTGCTTATCTTTTTCTTCTGCTTAAATCATGAATGACACGGAGACAGCCTACTGAGTAGGAAAGCAGCAGAGGAAGTCTGGGGTAGAAAACAGAAATGAACCGTATCACCTTTCCCAATGTGGCAACCAGGCTGAAACTGGGCCCACTGTGAAAATTCAAGACGTTTCTTTAGACTATGAACAATTTTTTCGTGGATATATGAATTTTGGATCTCTTGCAAAAACTTTGCCAAGCTCCAAGGATCCATGGCCCATAGTTATGAATCAACTCTTTGGAGAGAGTATTTTAGTTTAATCTTAAAATCTTTTATGAATCTGGGCCAACTTTGTAGGCAGTTCTTACATAAATCATATTCTTTAAGCCCTCCTGCCTCTCCAGCCTTATCTCCTATTATGCCTTGTCATTTCTTGGATAAATCAGAATCATTTAAGCCCTCTTATAGCTCTAGTCTCATTTCACACTGTTCTGTTAAATGTATCCAGCTTCTGTTAAACAGTTCTTTGCTGTTTCATGGACCCACACTGTGTTTACTTTCTTGCCCTTTTGTCAGGATTTTTGTAGCTATTTCTGTGAAGACCCTTCCCCCATCTCTAACTTTTGGAAACCTGTTCCTCTCTCTGGGTCTATCTCAAGTCACTGCTTCCTTTATAAATGATTTTATTTAGTTAGAATTAATATCTCCCTTATTTGAAACGTATATCACATAATGGCATATATATTAACACGCTATTGTACTATAATTATTTTGGTATTGCTTTATTTGTTTATTTTTAATTAGTAAACTAATGTATTCATGCTTATTTAAAAATGCTCCAACAGTACAATAGTAAAAACTTTAAACCCACCTTTTCTTGGGCACTCAACCACATGCCCATTGCTACTCCACAGATTTAACATTTTTAAAATTTTCATGTTTATCTTCCACATCTGTAAAATAGAACCTTCATCACAAAGTTGCTATGAGGATTCACTGAGATAAACTATGAAAAACGCATAGCACAGTAGGTGGCATATACTGATTCCTTGATAATATTACATTATTATTTTGCCAATGTTGTTATTGACATCCTTTCAAATCATACTCTATATAGTCGCAAGTCTTTTTTATCTATACAAATCTTTATATGCATACATATAGTGTTTCTTTTTGAAAATATGAAATGATAAACTGCTCATACAAATTCGTACACCATGGGTAAATCGTCTTGTGAAATTTAGAGATTCAAAGTTCTGATCCTTTGCTGTAAAAACAGGGTAGCATTGTTATCAAATTTTGTATTTTTCTTCAGGCATATATTCAAATATTCCATAGGATAGTTTCCTAGTTATGAAATTGCTATGTCAAAACTGGTGAAAAAAGAAAAAAAAATGGTGAATATTTTAAGTTTTGATTAACACTGTGAAATAATTCCCCCAAGTGTTGGAGCCTTTTCATCCACCTCCACTACATGTATGTTTTTTTCAAACTTTTTTGTTGTAAAGTATAACATATATACAAAAAAAGCAATAAATTACCAAGCATATTTTAACAAGTAGCTATAGAACAGGTTTTAAAGTTTGGTATAGGTTATAGTTCCACGATTTTTTGTTTTTTCTTCTACCTACTCTAAGACACTGGAGGCCAAAAGAAATGTCAATATAATGATTCAGCAGTCATACTCATTTGATAAATCCTGCCTTCTCTGTTACACTCCTCCTTCTCTTTTTTTCTCTCTTTTGTGAAAAATAACACATATATAAAAAGGCAATAAATTTCAAAGTACATTGCAACAATTAATTGTACAACAGATTTCAGAGTTCGGTATGGGTTACAACCCCACAATTTTAGGTTTTTACTTCTAGCTGCTCTGAGATACTGGAGACTAAAAGAGATATCAATATATTGATTCAGACTCATTTGTTAAACTCATTTGTTAAACCCTACTGTCTCTGTATAACTCCACTATGACCAGTGATCTTTCTCCCACTCTTTGGGGGTATTTGGGCTATGGTCATTCTAACTTTTTCATGTTGGAAGGGGTTGTCAATAATATGGGATGGCGTGATGGAACTAGTTAATGTTCTGGAGAGGTTAGTCCCTTTGCATTTCAGGACTTATCTGGGGCAGGGACTCATCTGGAGGTTGTAGGTTTCTGGAAAGTTACCCTACTGCATGGAACCTTTGTAGAATCTTAAATAATGCCCTACATATTCTTTAGGGTTGGCAGGAATGGTTTTTGTTGGGGTTTGAGAAGTAATTATAGGTAGCAATGTCTCTCTGAAGCTTGCATAAGAGTGAGTTTCAGAATAGCCTCTCGACTCCATTTGAATTCTCTCAGACCCTGATACCTTATTGTTACACTTCATTTCCTGTTTTTGGTCAGGATGGCATTGTTGATCCCATGGTGCCAGGGCCAAGCTCATCCATGAGAGTCACCTCCCAAGCTGCCAAGGAGACTTTCACCCCTGGATGTCATGTCCCACATAGGGGGGAGGGCAATGGTTTCACTTGCAGAGTTGGGCTTAGAGGCCATATCTGAGAAACAAAAGAGGTCCTCTGGAGATGACTCTTAGGCATATCCATATGTAGGCTAAGCTTCTCAGCTATGACATAAGCATCACAAGAGCAAGCCTCAAGATCAAGGGCTTTGTCTATTGTTTTGGGTGTCCCTAATGTTTGACATAGTGTTAGGGGATTCCCTGGTGGTAAAGTTTAATAGTTCCATATTTTTTCTCCTATCCCTCAAAGGACTTTGCCAATACTTTTTGATTATCTGCTCAGTATACATGGGATGTATCCAGACATTACATTAAGCTATACTGGATTAAAGGCTCTCATTTGTATTCTGGGCTCTCTGTGTTTGGATTGCTTAAATGATGTATCCAGGCAGTTTGAGTTAGATTATGTGCTATAGAAAACTTAGGTTCTGGACAAAACAAACCTTTCTTCCTTTAGTCTCAAAAAGTAGGTGAAGTTCTAAAATACAGACAATGTGTTCCTTACTCCTGTATTCTGAATTACCTTAATGCTAAAATGGTTGGCTTCATTTTTATCTCTAAATACTAGGTTATACATATATAAAATGGCCTCTCAAAATCCAGAAATAATTATTTCTCCAGCCTAAATGTGACTGCTGTAGGAGTTTGCAATCTAGGCCACAGTTTTCTTAAGTATTTTTTTAAATGAGATCAAATACTATTTGCTATTTTGTTTCTGCCTTATTTTGTCTCACCAGATGTCCCACAGGTTCATTCCCATCGTTGCATGTCTCACAACTGCATTCCTTTTTGGCAGCAGCACAATGTTCAATCATATGTATACACTGTCATTTGCTAATCTATTTCTCAGTCAGTGCCCCTTTCATCCACCTCCATCTACTGGGCTTTGTATAACATCCAAAATCAACATTGTGTCAACACTTTCAGTTTTAGATAATTTCGTTGTTCCAAAGAAAAAGATAACCAATAAACACACACTGACAAACAGAAATTCCAAACCTCCCCTTAACTCTTGTTCCTCCGCCCGTTATTTACCCTCGTGTTGCTGTGGTACTGTTGACGTTTTCCTGTTAAACATAGCAAATAGTATGCAATAGCATTTTCTCTCTTATACCCTCAAATGATAAACTCTTTGTGCAAGATTCATACCTTTGTAGTAGTTCATGCAAGAACTTGCTTATATTTTTATTGTTAATCAGTGGGTCACATGAGTCTACACAGCCCATTTTGATCATGTTCACCTTTAATATGGTAATATTGCTTATAGACCCACTAGTGAACCACCTCCCATTCTATCTATTCCCTTGCAATTAATTCAACCTCATTAGCTAACTGTTTATCCATGTCAAGCATCTGTGCATCTCTAGGTCCCCTATATTCCATATTCTAAGCCTTTGATTTTACTTTTAACATGGTCATAAAAGTGGAATCATACAGTATCAACCCATTTGTGTGTGGCTTATTTCACTCAGCATTATGTCCTCAAGTCTCTTCCATCTTGTCATGTGGTTCAGGACATCATTTCATCTTACTGCTGCGTAATATTCCATCGTATGTATATACCACATTTTGTTGATCCACTTGTCTGTTGATGGGCATTTGGTTTGTTTCCATCTTTGGCTGATTGTGAATAGTGCTGCTATGAACATCGGTGTGCAAGTGCCTGCTTGTGTCACTTCTTTCAGCTCTTCTGGGTATATACTGAGTAGTGGTATTGCTGGGTCATAAAGCAACATGATATTTAGTTTTCTGAGAAACCTCCAGACTGTCTTCCCTACTGGCTGTACCATTATACATTCCCTCCAGCAGTTCGTAAGTGTCCCAACTTCTCCACATCCTCTCCAACATTCGTAATTTCCTGTTTATTTAATAGCAGCCACTCTTGTATAGGTCAGGTGGTATCTCATTGTAGTCTTGATCTGCATTTCCCTTATAGTTAATGAGAATGAGAATCTCTTCATGTGCTTTTTAGCCATCAATATGTAGTCTTCAGAAAAATGTCTATTTATATCTTTAGCCCATTTTATAATTTGATAGTTTGTTCTTTTGTTGTTGAGTTTTATGATTCCTTTATGTGTACAAGATATCAAACCTTTATCTGATGTCATTTCCAAATATTTTCTCCCATTGAATTGGCTACCTCTTCACCTTTTGACAGTCTTTTGAGGCACAAAAGCATTTGATTTTGTGGAGTTCCCATTTATCTATTTTTTCTTTTATGGCTTGTGCTTTGGGTATAAAGTTTAGGAAGCTACCTCCTATTACTAGGTCTTGATGATGTTTCCCTACATTTTCTTCTAGAAACTTTATGGCGCTAGTTCTTATATTTAGGTGTTTGACCCAGTTTGAGTTAATTTTTGTATCAGGTGTAAGGTAACATTCCTCTTTAATTCTTCTGGCTATTGATTTCCAGTTCTCCCATGCCCATTTATGAAAAGACTATTTTGTCTCAGTTCAGTGGATTTGGGGGCCTTGTCAAAGATCAGTTTACCATAGATTTGGTGGTCTATTTCTGTGCTCTTGATTTGATTCCATTGGTCGATATTTTTATCTTTGTGCCAGTATTATGCTATTTTGACCATTGTGGCTTTATAATTTTTTAAATCGGGAAGTGTTAATCCTCCTACTTAGTTCTTTTTTAGGGTGCTTTTAGCTATTCAGGGTCTCTTTCCCTTCCAGATGAATTTGGTAATTAGCATTTCCAAGTCTTCAAAGTAGGTTGTTGGAATTTTGATTGGCACTGCATTGAATCTGTAGATCAATTTGCATAGAATCCAAATCTTAATTGCATTTAACCTTCCTATCCATGAGCATGGAATGTCTTTTCACCTACTTAGACCTTCTTTGATTTCTTTTAGCAATATTATGTAGTTTTCTGTGTACAAGTCTTTTATATTCTTAGTTCATTCTTAGATACTTGATTTTTAGTAGCTATATTGAATAGAATTTTTTCCTTAATTGACTCCTTGGTTAGGTCATTGCGTGTATAGAAACAGTACTATTTTTGCACATTCATTTTATAACCTGCCACCTTGCTGAATTTATTAGCTCAAATAACTTTATTGTTATTGTTATTCAGGATTTTTTAAGTATAGTATCGTCATCTGCAAATAATGAAAATTTTACTTCTTCCTTTCCAATTTGGATCCTTTTATTTCTTTTTCCTGCTTGTCTGCTCTAGTTAGAACTTTTAGTACAATGTTGAATAATAGTGGTGACAGGGCATCCTTCTCTCTTTCCTTATAATAGGGGAAAGCTTTCAGTCTCTCACCATTGAGTATGATGGTAACTACGGGTTTTTCATATATGCCCTATATTATATTGAGGAAGTTAACTTTGATTCCTATCTTTTGAATTGTTTTTATCAGAAAAGAATGTTGAATTTTATTGAATGCTTTTTAGCATCAACCCAGATGATCATATGGTTTTTCCCTTTCAATTTGTTAATATGCTGTTATATTAATTGATTTTCTTGTGTTGAACCATCCTTGCTTTTGGTCATGGTGTTTAATTCTTTCAGTGTGCTGCTGAATTTGATTTGCTAATATTTTGTTGAGAATTTTTGCATCTATTTTCTTTAGGGAGATTGGGCTGTAGTTTTCCTTTTTTGCAGCATCTTTTCCTGGTTTTGGTATTAAAGTGATGTTAACTTCATAAAATGAATTAGGTAGTGTTCCTTTTCCCTCTTTTTTTTTTTTTCGGAAAAGTTTGAGCAGGATTGGTGTCAGTTCTTTTTGTAATGTTTGATAAAATCTCCCTATGAAGCCATCTGCCCCTGGACTTTTCTTTGTAGGAAGATTTTTGTTACTGATTGACTCTCTTTACTTGTGATTAGTTTGTTGTGATCTATTTCTTCTTGAGTCTGGGTAGCTTGTTCATGTGTTTCCATGTATTTGTTCATTTCATCTAAGTCATCTAATTTGTTGACATGTAGTTGTTCTTAGTATCCTCTTTTTTTTTCTTTCTTCACTCTCATTTCTGATTTTGTTTATTTGCGTCCCCTCTCTTTTTTTCTTTGTCAGCCTTGTTACTGATTTGCTCAAAGAACCAACTTTTGGTTTTATTAAATTTTTTCTATTGTGTTCTCCTGTGTAACTCTATTTTAATCTTTATTAATTCTCTATTTCTCTTTGCTTTTGAGCTAGTTTGCTGTTCTTTCTCAAGTTCCTCCAGATTAGTAGTTAAGTCCTTGATTTTTGCTTTCTTCTTTTTTATTACAGGCATTTAGGGCAATAAATTTCCCTCAGCACAGCCTTTGCTGCATCCCATAAGTTCTGATATGTGTATTCTAGTTTTCATTAGTCTCCAGATAGCTACTGATTTCTCTAGCAATTTCTTCTTTGACCCCATCCGTTGTTTAAGAGGGTATTATTTAATCTCCCTTTATTTGTGAAAGTTCTTGTTCTTTGGTGGTTATTGATTTTCAGCTTCATTCCACTGTGATCAGAGAAAGTACTTTGAATAATTTCAATGTCTTTAAATTTATAAAGATCTGTTTTGTGCCCAAGCATATGATCTATCTTGGAGAATATTCCATGAGTGCTAGAGAAGAACACATATCCTTGTGTTTTAGGTGTAACAATCTATATATGTTTGTTAGGTCTAATTTATCAAATTGTTTAAATTCTCTATTTCCTTGTTGATCCTCTCTCTGGTTGCTCTATCTATTGAGGGGAGTGTTGTATTGAAATTTCTTACTATTATTGAGATGTCTATTTCTCCCTTCAGTTTTGCCAATGTCTGTCTCAGGTACTTTGGAGCTCCTTGATTGGGAGCTTAGACATTTATGATTGTTATTTCTTCTTGATTAATTGTCCCTTTTACTAATCTTTGGTGTCCTTCTTGATCTTTTATGATGTCCATACGTTAAAGTCTATTTTGTCTCATATTGGCATAGCTATTCCTTTCTTTGTTTACAGCTTGTGTGGCACATCTTTCTCCATCCTTTCACTTTCAATCTATTGTATCTTTGTGTCTAAGATGATTCTCTTAAGCAGCATATAGCTGGATTCCATTTCTTAATCCATTCTGCCAATCTGTACCATTTAATTGGTAAGTTTAGTCCATTAACATTCAAAGTTATTACTGTGAAGGCATTTCTTGAATCCACTGTCTTGTCCTCTGGATATTATTCGTCAGAGCTATATATTCTTTCCCTTCTCTCTCTTTTATCCTTTAAGTTACTTTTAGTGGTACTATTCATTTCTGTGCCTTCCTCTAGACTTCCCTGTCCTGTTTTTTTTTTTTTAAGCTGGCAGAACAAGGGATAGCATTTCTTGTATGGCCAGTCTCTCTCTCTCTCTCCTTAAATTTTATTGTTTATATAACATATATACAAAGGAAAGAAAGAGAGCAATGCTTTTTAAAGTACATGTCATAAGTAGTTACAGAACAGATTTCAGAGTATGTTATGGATTATCATTCCACTGTTTCAGATTCTTCTTTCTAGCTGCTCCAAAACATTGGAGGGTAGAAGAATTATTTTTTCTTTTTTGTGAAAAATAGCATATATACAAAAAAGCAATACATTTCAAAACACATCACAACAATTAGTTGTAGAATAGATTTCAGAGTTTGGTATGGGTTACAATGCCACAATTTTAAGTTTTTACTTCTAGCTGCTCTAAGATACTGAAGACTAAAATATCAATATGATTCAGCACTCATATTTTTTTGTTAAATGCTACCTTCTCTGTATAACTCCACTATCAACTTTGATCTTTCTCCCATTCTTTAGGGTATTTGGGTTATTCCCATTCTAACTTTTTATGTTGGAAGGGGCTGCTGATTATATGGGGTGGGGGATGGAGCTAGTTGATATTCTGGAGAGGCTGGGCCCTCTGCATTTTAGGACTTATCTGGTCCAGGGACCCATCTGGTGGTTGTAGGTTTCTGGAAAGTTATCCTAGTACATGGAACCTTTGTAGAATCTTATATAATGCCATAGGTGTTCTTTAAGATTGGCTGGAATGTTTGGTGTTCTTTAGGATTTAGTTGGAGTTTGGCAAGTAGCAATGTCTAACTGAAGCTTCTGTAAGAGTGACCTCCAGAGTAGTAGGGCCAGTCTCTTACTGACATATTCTTTCAGCCTTTGTTTATCTGTGAAAATTTTAATCTCTCTCTCATTTTTTTTAATATGCTATATGACAGATATCACATTTCATTCTTTTTTTATGTGAGTATCCTGTTACTGCAGCACTATTTGTTGAATTCTTTGTTTGTTTGCTTGTTTTGGGAAATGCATGGGCCAGGAATTGAACCGGGTCTCCCACATTGCAGGCGAGAATTCTACCACTGAACTACCCTTGCACCCCTTCTCACTCAGTTTTTAAGGACAATTTGGCTAGGTACGACATTCTTGGCTGAAAGTCTTTCTTTTTAGGATCTTAAATATATCATACCACTGCCTTCTAGCCTTTATAATGCCAATTGAGGACTCTGCGCTCAGTTTTATGTGTCTTAAGTGGTTTCCCTTGTATGTAGTAGATTGTTTTTCTCTTGCTGCCTTCAGGATTTTCTATTTCCCTTCAACATTTGACAGACTAGATAGCCCTACCCGAAGACATATACTAATCAGATTCATTCTATTTGGAGTCCATTGGGCTTCTTTGTTTTGTATATTTATGTCTTTTATAAAGGTTGGGAAGCGTTCCTCCATTACATTCTCTACTAAACTTCCTAGCCCTTTATTCTTCTCTTCTCCTTCAGGGACATCAGTGATTCTTATATTTGTGCACTTTGCTTTGTTCATCATTTCCCTGAGATCCAATTCAAATGTTTCCATCTTTTTTTGTCATTTACTCTTTTGTATGTTTGAAATCAGTTGTTCTGTCCCCTAGTCCACTTATTCTTTCTTCTGCCTTTTAAAATCTGCTTTTTTATATCTTAAGTATATTTTTGATTTCGTCTACAGCATCTTTAATCTCTGTGATATCTGCTATTTTTCTATTCTTTCAAATTCTCTTTATGCTCTTCTAGTATTTTCTTAATCTCCTTTATCTCATTAACCATCCCATTGGTTTTATTTAGTACTTATATGAACATCTTTGATAAGTTGTTCCAAAGTCTGTGTCTCAACCAGTGTTTTAATTTGGTCATTCAACTGGGCTATATCTGTCTGCATCTTGTCTCCTGTTGTCTTTGTGACATGTAAATATCTTGATGGGCTACTTTGGTTGTTGATCTCCTTCAGTAGTCTAAAGCTTCATATTTGTGGACTGGGTGTGGAGCAGAATGTGGAACATGGGGAGGGGCACAGCAGTGCAGTGATGTGTTGTGGGAAAGGTATATGCTTGAGTCGGGTGCTTCAGTGGTACCTGTGAGTGTGGAGTGCAGAGCCTTGGGGACAAGGCACAGCTGAGGCAGGCCTTGCAAGGCAGAGCAATATGCAGCATGGGGGACAGAGAGGCAGGGTGCAGCGGGAGGAGGATGGGGGGATAAATGGATGTGCTGGGGCTGGTACAAGGGCAGGATGCAGGTGGGCATGTGGAGCCTGTGGGTGGTGGGGGTCAGGGTAGGGGGTACATGGCACAGAGAGGGCAAGGCATCATGCAGGGGGAGGGTCTCAGAGGGACTGTGACGTGGATGTGTCTGTGTAGGGGTGGGACACAGGTTGTGGAAGTTGTCAAGAGAGGGTGATGTCAGGTTAGTAGAGCCCTAACACAGGGGTGGGGTGGGATTGGGGTGCACGTGTGTGCAGTGTGGGAGCTGTGTGGCACAGATGAACACAAGAGCACCTGTCAGGTGTTGAGAAGGGCGCTTGCGTGGGGGGTGGTGGTGAAAGGGTGTGCCTGTGTGAGGGGCAGGGGCAGTGGGGGTGCGGGGTTTAAAAGGTCAGTACAATACATGGATACATGGGTGCCCAGTGGGGAAGATGTGGCTGTGTGGGTCTGGGGGGCAGCACCCTGGTGTGAATGTGCATAGAGCTCAGGAGCAGCGGTGTGGAATTGTGTCTGTGTGGGCTGGGGGCAGGTGTGGCCCAGATATGAACATGGACACCTACAACTGGTATGTCCCTGGGGACAGGGAGGGGGAAGTAGGGGTCCAGGGGCTGAATGCGGGTATACCTGTCTCTGGCAGGGTGAGATTGTGCGCTGGTGAGGGAGAGGCGGGTCTGTCTGGGACAGCCTTGTGTGCACATGTGGGACAGGGGTGCTTGGAGCAGGGTAGAGGGCACATGATGGGGTTCAGGAGCATGGCACATTGGGGGAGTCTTGAGTCTTGGGGCGGGGCCGCCAAGCATGAAGGTGGCACTTTTAAGGAATGGGGCTTGGCTTACTTCCTAGTCCCTGTCTCCCTGTCCAAGTACTCCTGAGGACTCCGGGCCTGCCTTTGGAAAGGGGAACACTAGGCTGTTTGCATAGCTGGCTGATCTATAGTTCTCTGCATCTGAATTCTTCTGCTTTTTGAACCAGAGCCTCCCTCTGTGGTGTAGAAGACCCTCCCGGGTCACTTACACCCTGGAATTACTCTTCCAGTTATTTCTTAGTCACTTTTCTAGCTTTTCCTTGGAGCAGGGAGTTCATCTGATTCCACTGTTTTCCCAGAACTCTGTATGTATATATTTAATTTGACTATTGGATGGAAAAATAATATGCCCTTGTTGTTTTGATTTACAGTTCTCTGATCACTGGCAAGTCTGATCATTTTCAATTATTGTTTCTAAATATTACTTTTCGAATTGCCTCTGTTTCATGTTCACAGTTTTAAATTGTGTGGTTGTCTTTTTCTTCTATCTGTAGTCTTCTATCACATTACCTAGTACAGACATGTGTCTTATTGTCTTGTTAAGTTTTATAATAAAATCTTGAGATTTGATTGTAATGAAATGGATATGTAGAATATAATGGGGGAAAATTAACTGTTTGATAATAATTGGGTCTTGCCATCCAAGATTCAGAGATTCCCCATTTTAATTTCAGCCCTTAACACAATGTGGTGCCATGAACACTGTCCAGCATTCTTGTTTACTTGAACTATATAAAGTAATATGTCTTGGCCCCTGTGTATGTATGTATGTATGCATGTGTGTATGTTTGTGATTAATTTGGAAAATTCATTTGTTTGAGTGGTTCTCCTTTTGTTGGGTGGTGTGATTGATTCTGTTTCTTTGGAGAAACCTATGGAGGATTTATATATATATATAAAATCACAATGTGTGTGTGTGTCAGTATTAGACTGTTTATAGGAATTGGCTCACCTGATGATGGTTATTGACACCTCCATGTTCCATAGGGCAGGCCACAAGGTAGAAACTCAGTGAAGATGATGAATTCCCTTCTGTCTGAAGTTGAGAGAAATTCTCCTCTTGTGACTGCTGAAATCCTCACTTTCTCCCTTGAAGGCATCAAATTGATTGGCTGAAGAAGCTCCTTTCACTGCTGAAGGCAATCCTTTGTTGGTTGTAGATGTAATCAGCAATAGGCACAATCAACTGACTAATGATTTCGATCTATGAAATACCCTCACAGTGACAATCAGGCCAAGCTTGCTTGACTATACCATTGAACACCATACTGTAGCCAAGTTGACTAATGAAATTAACCATCACAGAGGGGAAAGAGGATGAGAAGATATATTTTAAATGATGGAATCAATGCTTTTTAAAAGCTTCTGCTATCCCTTCAAAATAAAAATGGAGCAAACATGAGAAAATTCTTATGGTGCAAAAACTTTAACTTTGGCGTGATTTTAAGCACACAACTGTTCCTTGGTCTTCTACATCATTTGTGTAATAGCAAGCAATAATGACTGCATGACTGTGTACTAGAGAAATGTAATGCTCTGAAATCCCAATTTTCCCTTCCTATATATAGGTGTGAGACAAACTTAGGAATATATTAAATAAATGTGGTAAAGCTCTGTATATGAAAACCATTAAACTGAATCCAATCTCTTTGAAAAAGTGCTAATACAGTTTTAGTGGCATCTGCAGATTTTGAAGCCTCCCTCTCCTTGAGTTTTGACGACTACATTGTATAATGGCAGTATTAGCTGCTTCCTATTTTTATTGGGGAGGGTGAAAGAAGATCTAAGCTCAACATATGGCTAAGTAAGTTTGTACTGACAACAGGAAAAATTTCCTTCCAATGAAATTGGACTCATGAAAGAGTTTCCGAGGATCCTGCTGCTGAAAAAGAAAAAAAAAAAAAAAAAAGAAGAGTTTGCAAATATATTATTTGGGGGCATGAATTTTCCATGACTGATTTTGTCAAGGTCCCATAAACCAAAAGTTAGATCAGAGCCAAAGGGTAAATCATGTAATATATATTTTCAGAATTTGGGTACATTTGGTAACTGGCCTTTCTTGTTCAGATCGCTAACTTTAATAAAGCTTGGATAGTTACAGGATGGGAAATTTCAAAATACATAAAAGCTGCATCAGACTAACCTAGAGTCTGGAATGACTTAAAATATTTCCTTTGATATGATTCTCAGATTCTATATAAAAGTAAAATCATAGTGAAAAAATAAAGCATGGTATGGCATGTCTAGAACTTTTATAACTAGCCTGACTTTAAAACTAAAACTGAGTGAAATGAGTAAGAGATCAAAGCTTTAATGACTTTGGTATTTTTCGCTCTAATTTTTTTTCTTTTGGAAGCACTGGTATAGAACAATCTACACTGCAACAAAAATCATATATATAGTCAAGCTTATAAGTTGGTCATCTTGTAACAAAGATTCATAAGTGTTATGAGAGACTTCTTTCATTTTCATTTTTATGGAATTTTTCAAAGTACTTTTGAAACAGTTCATTAGATCTGTGCTAAAAAACTAGAGTGGGGCAATTATAAATAAAATACTAAGGCATCCTATAAAATGAAATGGTATAAAAGTATATTCTTCAGTTGAATATGCTGAATCTGTAGGAAAGTATTTCTACGTGCATGCTAGAGAAAATTTATTAAATGCATTTCTTTACCCTGGGCATAGAATGATTTTTCATTTCAATGTAGTAAATTATGTATTAAGAAAGAGGCTAATCCCAAAGAAAAACATCAGATATATGTAGTATTGTGAAATATTGCTTGGCTATGACTTTTATAATAAATTTATCTTCCCATATGTGTTTTCAAGGGTCCATTTCTAATAAAATTGCATTGTTTGAGCATGTGCAAGTTGAAATATTTAATTACCCATAGGTGATCAAATCAGGATTCTTGACTAGCTCTTCTCTCCAGGAGGCCCTTACTGGCCTTCAGCTGAAATCAATTACTATCTTATGACCCCCTGTAACTCTGCCTGTGCCCATGGCGCTTAAATTTGAGCATGCAAGAGAATCACCTGGAAGGTTTGTTAAAACACAGATTTCTGAACCCCTCCCACAGAGTGGCTGGTTTGGTAGCTGTGGGTCTCTAACAATTCCCAGGTGATGCTGACAGAGCCTCTTTGAGAACCGCTGAATTTTATACCTTCCTTTGCTTCCAGAATCTGCTCCCTTCTCCATTCAAGACCGAGAGAACTGCTTTTGAACCTAATGCATTGGAAATTCTCCATGTATTCAGCTTCAGGATTAATTGAAATCTTGGCAGGAGGGTTTCATGTATACTTATCTTGTCCAGGGAATCAACATGGAGTCCGCCACTCTTCTAAATCTTCCTGAACTTGTGCTTCATTTCTGAAGCTAACTTTCCAATTTGTAATTTCTGTCAAGTCTACCAGACTCCTTCCTTTAAATCTTCTTTGGTCTTCCACATTGTTCCAACCTGTAGTCATCTCCCTGACTCCATTCTTTTCTTCTTTTTAGATAACTTTTAAGTCAACTCTAGGTGAATTTTTTCCAACAAGACTCCTTTCTGAGTGATTAAGTGGAATATATTTGAGTGTTTATAAATTTTTAATGTATCATTTAAGTTGTTACTGTGCTTAAAATACTTAAATTGCTCCCTAATGCATAGAAATTTCTTTCAGCTCTAGATCCATAAGCCAGGGGGGTAATACTTTTTTTTTCCAGAATGTCTAATCCTTTACTGTTTCTCTTACAGCTTGTTGTAGTTGTTGTCCAGGTTCTTTCCACCACTTTATGTATCTATGCAAAATAATTTAGGTTATTTACTTGTTCTAAGTAAAACTAAGGTTGAGAAATGTGTGTGAAAACAAATCTTGAAATCCTGGACCTGACATTTAGACTCTATTTTGCCTTTGACTTCTCAAATCCTCTCTTTCTATTCTGTTTTGTGAATTTTCTCCTCCAGGCACACTTCTAACTCTATGGACACTGCTTTTCTGCTGCATGAAATTCACTTTTGGATTTCATTCCTCAATTTACCTAAGTCACACTCTTCCTTTTAGCCCCTGGATAATTCTCTACCCTATAGACCCTGTAGTTTTTTCCTGAGACTTCTAAACCCCTAAAATATCTTCTTCCCCAGATTTACTGTAGTCTGTTTAAGCAATACTTTGGGATTCAGCATTTTATGCTTCCTTCTGTTCTTTGCACTGAGTAAAGTATACTGTAGAAGTCAGAACTTCTTTGACTCTTACTGTAATTGATGTGACTTTATGAATAATGTTTTGTTACTTGTTTAAGAAAGTATTGTAGCAAGGTCTCAACATCCCATTGAGCACAGAATTAACAGCTAAATTTTGGTCTTTCATATTTAAAGTTATCAGTATCTACTGTAGTAATTTCATTTGAAATAGAAGAAAGCTAAAGGACAATGATAGTGTGTGTTGATATCCTTTTATACTTTTCTCTATTTGCCGGAGGCCTCAGGAGAGTGGGTAAGAATTAACATGGTTTGATCACCTTTTGTGCTGGTAATATTTGACACAAGGCATGATGTCTTGCCACAATCTTCCTCAGGACTTTCTCAGCCTAATATGACCAGACTTACGATTTATAAACATATCCTTAGGATTTTCCTATAATTTAATGAAGAGTTTTCCCTGAGCTAAACCTATATTTCTTTTTCTCATTTATCTCATCATTCCTGATTGGACAACTGTTAATTACATCCTTTCAAATCATTATGAATAGTTTTTAGTGCTTATATTCTTCAATATTTATATGTTGTAGAACATTAAAAAGCTCAATGCATATTTAATTCATTTAATTTATGCTCATGAGTAAATTCTAATATCTTAATGAGTTGTGCTTTTCTCAATTTTGCATTTATCTGTTTTTTTTTCTATTTTTGTTTGGGCCTTTCTAATTTTCATTATAAAGTGTTTTGACCATAAAATTTCTCTAGCAATTTTGCTATCGGCAAGAATGAAATGGTTATACAGTGTGGTTTACTATTTTACTACCTTTACTCATTAAGATAATGAGAAACAAGGGAAGTAAAAGAGGAAAATCAGGCAGTGTTCTAACAATGTATCTTGGCAGTCATCCATATTGACAAATGGTTTAGTTAGTTTGACTGATTTGACTAGACAGATCAGTTGGTAAAAGAAAGAAGCAAATTATCCGAAAGTTGATGGGACTGAGTAGTTTTTCTGGGTAGCCAAATTGCAAAGCTAAAGCAAGGGCCCAATCTCTGCAAATGTAGTATTATTATCAACCATGGAAACAAGACAGTGTTTAGGGATTTAATTTTCTATTTCAAGGGAGGTGTGATGTTTAAGTCCATGTGTTAAGTTGGCCAGGAGATGGTGTCCAGTTGTTTGTATAATCAAAGATTGGCTTGCTTGTTACTGTGAGGACATTTTGTGGAGTTAAATCATCAGTATTTTGATTCCATCTGTGCCAGTTTGAATCTGTGGTAGACCCCAGAAAAGCCATATCCTTTAATCCTCATTCAATATTGCTGGGTGGGAGCATTTTTATTGTTCCCATGGAGATGTGACCCACCCAATTGTGGGTGGCAACTTTTGATCAGATGATTTCCATGGAGGTGTGTCTCCACCCATTGAAGGTGGAGTTGCTTACTGGAATCCTTTAAAAGAGGAAACATTTTGGAGAGAGTCCCTTTTTGTAGAGCCATGAGAAAGCCAGCAGATGCCGCCATGTTCGCCAAGTGCCCTTCCAGCTGAGAGAGAAACATGAACTTCATCGGCCTTCTTGAACCAAGGTATCTTTCCCTGGATGCCTTTGATTGAACAATTTCTATAGGCTTGTTTTAGTTGGGACATTTTCTCAGCCTTAGATGTGTAAATTAGCAATTTATTAAATTCCCCTGTTAAAGCCATTCCATTTCTGGTATTTTGCATTCTGGCAGCTAGCAAATTAGAACACCATCTATGGCTGATTATATCTACAATCAACTGAGAAGATTATCTTCAACAATGAGAGGTACTCATCCAATTAGTTAAAAGCTTTGAAAAGAGTACTGATGATTTCAGCAGTTTGAAGAGAGAATTTCCATCTCTACTTCAGTCAGCCAATTTCTCCTGGGAAATTCATTGAAAACTTTCATCTGAATTTCCACATCCAAATTCAGATGAAAGTTTTCAATGAATTTCCACTTTGCAGCCTGCCCTGTGGAATTTGGTCTTATGTACCCTCACCATCATGTGACACAGTTTTTATAAAAATCTCTTAATATTTTCAGGTATATCCTGTTGGTTTGTCTAATAATATGATGTATGAAAGTTGATATTCACTTTTATCTCTCTGTTTTTAGAAGATGTTTAATGTTGAGTGTAAAAAGGCTACAACATTGCCACAGACTGGCATGATTGGTCTGAAATACTGGCTTGCTTCTCATTCTTTCTGTGTCTTGAGTATTATGAAAGAATATTTGTCACTTTTAACCAGGGCTCTTAGACCCATAAGGGGACTACAAAAATGACAAGGATACCATTGCCAAACCACAATCCATCATTTTAGAACTTCTTTTTAAAGTCAGCAATATTTAGGGACTATCTAATCAATAACATCCTTCACAGTACTGCATCTCTTAAGAAATACTTAAAGGTTTATGATGATTTCATTGCTTTGGCTGTGTTCACATATCTAAGCACAGTAATTGTATGCTTTGCTCAAAGAGTGTTCTTCTCTGAGCAGTTGTACCAATGAGCAATTCCTGTCCCATCCACCACTACTTCAACCTCTTGGCAAGAGTGGCTAGGCGCTGCCTAATAGGAATATCCAACCCATGACCAATGTTCATGGGCTTTTATGCTGTGTTTCTGTGCAGTTCTGTTATTTTCAAACCCAGCTAAATAGGTTTACTGACACTTTCAAGTTGGTATTGGCCCAAATTCAAATTAGGTCCCAGTTAGTTCATTTCTCAAACTGTTTTAAGTTATTTCCCTATTCCCCGCTCCATACGCAGGGTGCCCCAGTGTTGTCTGCTGTGGCTTCTATACTTCTTAGAATGAAAGAAAATTATATGAAAGGGGAAAACTAGGGTTATAGAGCCAAAAGACTATATTTTCATCCTTTTATGAGACAAGATTTTTTCAATAGAGGGCTTTGAGAAATTAAATACGTTATCTCATATTCTAAAATTCTATAATTCTATGACCACATATTGTGAAAGGTGTTCTGAATCAAAACTTTATTTTTTTTTTCTTTTTTTTGTATGTTGTATGGTAGGGGTCATATTTCATTCCTTTTCCACATGAGTATCCACTTATTACAACATTTGTTGAATTTTTATTTTTTATTTTTTAGTGGGGTGTGCACAGGTCGGGAATCAAACCCAGGTCCCCTGCATGGCAGGTGACAATTCTACCACTGAACCACCCTTAAGCCCCCCAAAACTTAGGTTTTAAAGAAATTTTTTTCAAGCAAAGAAAATTGACTCATGAATGTAAAATGAATGAACTATGAAGAAAAATTGATTTTTTAAATATTTTTCAAGAATGCTTTATTCTTGGTTTGAAATTTTAAGTACTTTTTTATTGTGTTGAAGAAATTCCAATAAATTACCTATAAAAATGCATATAAATGGGCTGATTAACATGACATTTATGTTTACATATCATATGTATTACAAACTTATAAGGATAGGCACAAAATAAATATTAGTAAGACACCTGTTTATTTTTCCAAGTAATTTTCATTACAAGGAATGAAAAGTATTAATCTCTTAATGTAGAACATATTTCCCAAGAGTTATATTTGCAAATTTATCAAAAGGAAGGAGTTGGCTCATTAATGTAGCATTATAGGTTTGCCTGAATAGCTTAATCATGGGATTGCATTTGCCGAATTTTGGAACTTTGAGGCAACCACATGAATCAAATTTATCTTCTGGCCTGTTAAACTTTTAATTCCTATCCTTGTCCATTATCCCTCTTTATCTCCCTTTTCTCACTCATGATCTGGGATCACTTCTTTTCCATTTGCAGCTATGGTAAATATGTTTCTTTGTTATTCTTAGTTTTTCTAGTGTTGGATTGCACCAGGCTGTGACTCAGACATTATCTGTGTAGGCACCTTCATTAGTCTTAAAATTCTCTGAAGCCGAGTGTCACTTTCCTATGAATCTCTTTTTTGCCTTTTTCTAACTTTCCTACTGTTTTGTGGGCGGAAAGAGAGCTTCTCTATGGGTGTGATAGGCAAAACGATGTGTTCCTTACCAAGGGTATCTGCATCCTAATCCCAGAACCTGTGAATATGTATTGTCACATGGGGAATGGTAATGAACGTGGCAGGTAATATTAAAATCATCAGCTGATTTTAAAATAAGGATACCATTCTGGATTATGCTGCTGGGCCCAGAGAAATCCCAAATTTCCTTTAAAATGGAAAAGGAAGACAGGAGGTCAGAGTCAGAGAGAGATTTGGCAATGCTGGTTTTGAAAATGGAGAAAGGGGTCACAGGCTAAGGAATGCAGATGATCTTTAGAAGGAGGAAAAGTCAAGGAATGCACTTTCCCTGCAGCCTCCTGAAAGAACACAGACCTACCGATGACAGCTTGGTTTTAACCCAGTGTTTTTGGGTTAAAGATGCTTTTAACAAAGAACCACAAACTGGATGGTTTGAAACTACAGCAATTTATTTTTGCACAGTTGTGGAGGCTAGAAGTCCAAAATGATGATGTTGGCAATAGCTTGTTGGAAAACTCATGGTGTAGTGTGTGCCAGTTGTACGTGACATTTTTCCCTCTGTCTGATTGTATCTGTCCAAATGCCTTCTTCTTTTAAGGACACCAATGAGTCCTAATGACCTCATTTTAAATGACTTTATTCCATTTACTTAAATATGATTACAGTCTGCGATACTGAGATACAAGACTTCAACATCACCTTTTGGGGGACATAATTCAATTCATAACATCCAGTGAGACCCCTTTTGGACCTCTGACCTCCAGGACTGTAAAATAATGAGCTTGTGTTGTTTTAAGCCACTGTTTGCTGTAGTTTGTTGCAGCAGCATTAGGAAACCAATACCATGGGAGAGTAGCAAACCACTGGACATGGTTCCCACAGGATCAGCTCCCTGGATTACTCTTAGCCTGGATGGGAACAGCTTCTTCATCTCTAATTCCTAAATATTGAGAATTTCTCAGAAAAGTCTCTCTTTGAGGACTGTGGATTCTTCCATTCTAGAAGGTATCCAATCTTCTTTTTTAAGCCTTAGTCCTGGTTGTTGATTATCTCAGCGGCCAATTAAAATCCCACTTTTTGCTTCCCAGAAGCTCATTGCTGTTTGATATACTACCTGACATACTTGGAATTATTGCTACAATGGAGAATGTCTTATGTGTGGTTCTGGAACCATCCTCATGAAAATATCCTGGGATGGCCCATCCCAGGCTTACTAAATTAGTATCTCTGGGAATGAGACTCTGGAGTCAGCACATTTAAAAGCATTTCAAGTGCTTTTAAAGTACATTAACATTTGAGGTCAATTACTCCAACTTATCACAGTGTGAGAACAGTTTTTACATATGTTAAAATATGAATTTAACAATAATATAATTCATCCTGGATACATATTAAAAATGATTGTTTAACTTTCTAACTTCCATGTGACTACATGTTTCTGAGAAATTCTTTCCATCAAGCTTATATCTCTACTTAACATCATATATCCAATTCAATGTCTGTCTAATTCCAGTTGTTCTTTTTGGTGTTTTCAGGAAACTGAAATATTTTCCCATTTCCCTTGAGGTTTCATTTGTACTTTCATCTCTTCCTCATAATATATCATGTCATTCCTAGACTTCCTCCTTTCTGCTTTAGATTATAAGCTTTTAAGTATTATGTGTATCTCAGAAATTCTTTTCATTTTGTTTTTATGGATAAATCTTTTTAGGTCCTTAATCCAGAGAGTGGCAACTATAGCTTAGTGCCAGTTTTTTATAAAGTTTTATTGAAATACAGTCATGCCAGCTTTCACACACTGTGATAGCAGAATTTGGTAGTAAAGACCCAGATTTTATGGCCTGCAGTAACTAAAATATTTTCTCTATAGGCCTTTACAGAAAAAGTTTATCAACTTCTGATTCCTCTTCTTTTATTTTCTGTCTTTCTATCCTTTTCACACCCCGCACATCTATAGTATGTCTTATCTTGTTGAATACAAGAGGTGAGTATATTTTATTTTTATTTTTTTGCATGGACAGGCACCAGGAATCGAACCCAGGTCTCTGGCACAGTAGACGAGGACTCTGCCACTGAGTCATGGTGATTGTATTTTATACTTTGAAAATTCTGGGTTTGCAATGTGATTCAGCAACGTGAACTTTGAAATCAGATAGATCAAGGTTTTTTTTGACTCTGCCAGTTACTGACTGTGTGATGTTCAAATTATTCTCTGAACTTCAGTTCTCTCATTTACCATATGGGTATGATTATACTAATTACACTATGCAGTGTTGAAACTATTAAATGAATTAGTGCAATAAACTGCTTACCACATTCCCTGGCACATGGTTTACCATCATTATTTTTAATGAGAATTTATTGTGTCAAAGTGAAAATAGTGCTTAATATGCAACTAATCTGTTTTACAATGTTAATTAGCTTTATGTTTGCCTGGCTTTTCCTGTGTATGATATATATTTCCTACTTTACATATAGATTGGTTAACAGCTTAGGTGCCATTGTCAGTCAATACTAGAAATTGCAAACTTGTACAAATTAGGAACCCCCCCAGCCTTATTTTTCTAATTTATAAAATGGAGATCTTTTCAGACTGTACTTCACAGGGTTTTATGCTGTTTATTTTATACAATGAGTAGATAGTGTTTAGCACATTGATGAGTAACTAATAGTTATAGGTATTTAATAACCATTAGCCATAATAACTATCATACTGATCTTTTTTTAAGTCAACAAGTATTTATTGAAGATCTATTGTTGGCCAGTGACTGCACTGTTGGCCAGAAACTATGCAACTTTGCACAAAATGCTCTCTTTATCTCTGACCTCATAATCTTATAAGACAAATGTGGTATGTGTGTGTGTAAATAATGGTTATATGTATGTTGTGACAGATGCTATATATACTAGGGGCATCTGAGACATACAGTTGAGGCCCAGTAGAGAAAATAATTATTTCTATTTGTTTTGGAGATGAGTCTCCACAGAATAAATGAACTTGCTTTCTATCTTGATATGTGAGGACAGGCTTATACTAGTTGGATAATTACAAAAAGAACACTTTAAGTTTGGGCAAAGCATAGGAAGAGAACATCATGTTAAAGCCAAGGGGCTGCATGTTCCTTCACATTGGCTGGAGAGTGAGTTAGAACTGGGGAGAGCTGAGAAGTAAGGCTAGAGACATGAGCCGAGCCCAGCCCACAGAAAGCCTCTTAAGATACACAAAAGTTTAGATTTTATCCTATAGATGATGAGGTATATTTAAGGATATATTATGTTTTATTGATAAGGATTTTTAAAGAGAAAAGCAATAGAATAACTAAAGTTTTCCTTTTGATGGATATAAAAACTGTCATGATGGTTGCAATATGTTCTTGTCGCTCTGCATACAAAGCTTGAAATCTTTGCGACACACTTGGTAAATATGCATTATCTGTCCCTCTGAAAGTGAGGCAGTAAGGAGTTAAATGACCATAGTAGCATAGTTACATAAGTGAAGGAAAACGATCCGTACTCAGGTTGCTGATTTTCAAACTTCCTATTATCTTCACTGTACGTTGTGCCCTTCCAAAAAATCGTCCTCCATCCTGCAGACTGAAGGATGGAAAAAGAGAGATGAGATGGGAAAAGAACCAGGTCAGGGAGAACTGTTAAAAAGCTATTGCAATAGTGACATAAGAAGTTCCATGGACTCCTCCTCCCTTCCCATTTGCCTTTCTTTTCCAATCTTCCCTTTCCATCCCAGCACAGGGAGTCGGCACAGCAGCCAAGGTCATGGAACCGGGCGGATTGTGGAGTTGAGCCATGTGAAGGTGCGGTCTGGGGTTGGGGAGCTGTGGAGGCACAGATGGCAGGACTAGAAGAAGACAGTGTGGTCTAGGGCTGGGGGGCGGGGGTAGGCCAGGCTCCGGCAGTGGTGGCAGAAGGAGCAGGTCGTTTGTGTATTGAGAGATTTGTTACGTTGAACAAATAAGTAAATGTATTGAGGATGATGGGAGTAGGTTTCTCAGAGCCAAAGAAGACATATAAAAACATGCAAATAGGGAAGACTTGAAAGAACTCTGAGGTTTTGGATGAGGGTATGAGGATTCAATGTGAACTCATAGTTTAATTATCTATATATAAATAGATAAAGGAAATATATAATATATTATGTATAATAATACACATAAACACAGACACATAATTATATAGATGTAATACATATATTTTCTACTTCTCTCAGAACCTAGACAATAGCATCCAAGGTGCAGTGAGCCCACCAAAAGCCCAGAACCTGGTTTCTAAGTATTATCCTCCATTAAAGGAGAAATTACTGATTCCAGAACAGAGGTAGGGAAACCTCATATGTGAGAAAGTAAAGAAATACTCCAAGAATAATAAGAATGTGCAAAAGGATGAAAACAGCAGTTCAAATAGGCTACCAATGGACAAGTAGAGTGCAATTTGAACTTCAAAATAAATGATAGCAGTGAGTTACCATCCATTGAATAAAACACGAATCAGTGAATGTGCACAGATGTAAGTAAATAAATAAATAAATGGCAGAGAAGGATAAAGCTCTTTTTCACAGGAGAATGCTGTCTAATAGATGTTAGAAATAGAGAATCCCCATTTGATTCCCTTCAAAAGATGTTGATTCAGTTGGGAATTGTCCATGAATGCTAAGGCTGGTGGTTAGACTTTGTGGAGAAACAGAATATAAATATAATCTTGGAATTCCTCCCCACCAGGCACTAACTAGTTGCAAAGGGAAAAACTGAGAATTGAAGGTGAAGACAGCTGTCAGACACTTTGGTGGATTAGGTAATTGTGGTAGCTTGGAGACTGTTTGTGCCCTAAAAAGGATCCATGTTCTTTTAATCCACTCCTGTGAGTACAAACCAATTGTGGGTGGGAACTTTTGATTAGGTTATTCAGTTGAGGCTACTCTAGGGTGGGCCTTCCTCCTCTTACTGGAGTCCTTTACAAGAAGATAAAAGATAAACTCCAAAGATGTTTAGAGAAAAGCCCCAGAGAAGCTAAAAGAGGTCCCTCAGAAAACTTTGAGGAATCCACTGAAGCCAGAAGCTGAAAGCAATGAATCCTAGGAGAGTAGGACCAGCTGATGCCAGCCATGTGCCTTCCTATGTGACAGAGGTGGCCCAGATGTCAGCTTCCAGTGACAGAGATGGCCCAGATGCAGGCTTCTAGTCTTCAGAGTCCAGGTATCATCCTTTGATACTTTGGGTTGGACATTTTCATGGCCTAAGAACTGTAAATTTTAAGTTAATCTCTATTAAAAAGCCAATGCATTTCTGGTATATTGCATTCCAGCAGCAAATCAAGACATTTGTTTATCTCAGACAAAATGTTTTGGATTTTGGTCTGAATTCGTGGTTGTGTTAACCCAGTGTGAATAGGACCTCTTGAAGATGTTACTTTAAATTAAGGTGGCCTAGTTGAAAGAGGGTGGGCTTTAATTTGGATTACTGGAGTTCTTTATGAGCCAAAGAAATTCAGACAGTCTAGAAGGCCACATGGAGGACACAGAAGCAGTAAGTCACAGAACCTAGAAGAAAAAGAGGACATCACCATATGAGATGAGGTACAGATGCAAGCTAAGAAGCCCCAAGGATTGTGGCAAGCCAACGCCAGATGCTACAAACACTTGGAAGAAGCAAACCTTCTGGTCTCCAAAGCCCTGAGAGAATAAATTACAGTTGTTTAAGATAACTCATTGTGCAATATTTGTCACTGCAGTCTGGAACACCAAGTTAGACGCCTAATGTAACCAGGTGATCTAGGTTGATATCACTAGTGATGGGAGCATTTGACATGGTGTGCTTTCTGTTGTCATGCTTTGAGAAGAGCATAACTTCACTTCCGTACTATTCTGATTAGGAATCCATGGCTAGTGCCTGGTCATAAGGATCTTTAGAAAGACCTATGTTTATGATCATCCTACTGATTGTCAGGCCTGTTCTCTCTTCAAAACTATCAAAAACATGAAAGACATAGAAAGATGGAAGAACTGTTCCAGATTTCATGGAGTCTGAGATGTGGGACAGCTAAATATAATACATATTTCTAGGATTCTGGACTAGAAAGAAAAAAGATGCATTGTGATTTTCTATTGCTGGGGGAAAGCTACCTCGTAATTTAATGGCATAAAGCAGCAGACACTGATTCTATCACATGAGTTTGTAGGTCAGCAATTTGGGCTGGGCTTAACTGAACGATTTCTCTGTCCAATGTGGTATTGACTGAAATCACTCAGTGGTATTCTGCAGATACGTGGGTAGATCTGAAGGACCCAATACAACTTTAATCACATCCCTAGAAACTTGACAGGGGTGGTTGGAAGGCTGGGCCCTATTGGGATTGTCCAGGTGAGTGCTTACATGTGGCAAGTCCAGTGTTGTAGTCTCAGGCAAATCAGATTTCTTATATGGCAGCTTAGGATTCTGTGCATTTAATTGGTAGACAATCATTAATGGCAGCCCAGAATCAATGGGACAAGTATTAAATACCATAGCTCAATAGGAGCAGTAATAAAGTTTCATGGTCATCTTTAACATACTACAGTGGGATAGTCAGCACGTTTTGAATGGACCCTGAAAAGTCAATGATGATGTTATATCAATGTCGATACCTGATTTGGGGGATTATTTGCTTGTTAAGGGTATGCTCTAGTTTGAGCAACATACTACAATATTGAGGAGTGTTTAGGAATAATAGAATATCATGTGTGCAACTTGTGCTCAAAATGTTCTAAGAAAGGCTAAGTATATGTGTGTGTGTTCATGTGGGTGGAGAGAAAAAGGGAGAGAGAGAAGCATGGAGAAAGAAATCATGAAAATGTGATAAAATATTAACAGTTGGATATTCTCGGTGGAGGGAATTTTGGAATTTCTTACACTGTTGTTCCAGGAAACTTCTCTGTGAGTTTGAAATTATTTCAGAATGAATTATAAAAAGTTTGTTTAAATTTAAAAGAAAAAAAATGACAAATCTGAATTAAGGCAGTTACATTGCACATGAAGAGAAATGAATGATACTGATGATAAATAAGATTTAATGGCCAAACAGACATACGACTGAGAGAGATGGGTTAACTGGAACACTGTCATAAGCACAGAAGTTCCATTAGCTGCTCATTTAGAGAGAGAAGCAAACAAGCAGTGCTTGCCAATAATGCTACAGCATAGCATTCTGCTTTGTCCTTTAATATGCACTCTTGAAAACTTATGATCAGCCAAGTAAAATTTAGCAAGCATTGAGACTCTTTAAACAGTTAGTTTTACTCAAATATATCATAGATTCCTTAGTTCAGAGCAAAAGCTGTGGCTTTGGAAAAATTATTCCATGTATGCATGTGCTAAATGGATAAACATTTAGCACATGAGTATGTAAAAGAATGTGAGCATTGTGGTTTCCTTTGTGTATCATATACACTTTCACAAGAGAAGGATTTCCTTGATAAAAGTATATCTTATTGAAATGTAAATGAAGTATATTTCAGGACTACCAATATTTAATGCATCAAATGTGGTATAGAATGGGTGTGGGGTAGGCTCTGTAGCCTGAGAACAGTGTTATAAAAAGGTTCGAATATATGGTTAAATAAAACCATCCTTAAATGAGTGATATATTTGTAATGAATGTTACCCCATGATATTTTATTTATTTATTTTTTTCATGGGCAAGCATCAGGAATTGAACCTGGGTCTCTGGCATGGCAGGTAAGAATTCTGTCCCTGAGCCAGCATGGCCCGCCCTTCCCCATGCTATAGCTGTCAGAATAGGATGCCGACACTTCTCCATGGAGAGTGCTGACATTTTGCTGAAACCTTATAAGAAGAGGATTCCCGCTGTGGATAGGAAATGCTATACCCTCAACAACGAGAAATCAGAAGTCAATTATACTGTACAGGAAGTTGTTACCACTTTCATTAATCAGTAGTCATTTTGACTCTGACTAAATTCTTAATGCTACAGATGTGTAACTTTATAGACACAAAAAATAGGTGGAATGGTAACAGGAATTAATTATTTTGGTTGATTTCCACCAGAGTCAGGTGAAAACAAAACATGCACAAAAACTGGTCATTTTTTATCCAATTTTAATGATAGTGTGAATCATCTCAGTTGCTTGATAAAGCACTTACATCGAACAGCAGAGTAAATCCGGTAATTTGTAGCACATGTTTATCAAATGTGTGTGTGTGTATGTGTGTGTACACATGCATGCACTGTGTCTGCAATGGGGAAATGAAATTGAAGATATAGATAGGATGGGAATGAGCTGAAGATAAGTAAAAGTGACTTCAAAGGGAAATTGGAAAGTCTGACCAGAGTTCAGCCCTTTGACTTCATTTTGTTTTCATAAAAATATGTATCTGCTATAACCATAAGATTTCTGATACTGACTTTTAAGGCAAGGAGTCAATAACTTGTCTTTTGTATTGTAATAGAAAATTGTTGCCCCCTAAGCACAAAACAATTTAAAATATTAAAATTTCAGGTCTGCATTAGTAATTGTAGCTACCCACTGAATTAACCCCAAATCAAGCAGCTTATAAAAACAAATATTATATGATTTTTCTCCAGCTGCTGTGGTCAGGAATCCAGGCATGGCTTATATGTGTGTCTCTGATTTAGAGTCTCACAAGACTGCAAGCAAAGATTTGGCAAGAATGGAGTCTTGTCAATGGAGAAGATTCATCTCCAAATCACTTCTCTGGTTGTTTACAAGTCTCAGGTTCTTGCTTTCTCTCCATAGGGCTACTCACAAGACCTCTCTTCCATCAGGGTTGAGATCTCTGGGATGGAGGGGTGGAGGAAAGGAGGGAGAGAACAAGAGAAGTCAAAGTCTTTTTTTAATTTAATGTGGGAAATGATACCCAATCACTTTTGCCATGTTATTTATTAGAACCAAGTCATTAGATCTGGAGTGCTCTAAAAGGGATTTACACAAGGATGTAAGTACCAGGAGTTAGAGTTTGTTGGGAGCCATCTCTGAAGCTGCTTATCACAATGACTTTAGCATTATTTGGTCACTTCATTATCATTGAATTTCTCCCTGTCCAGCTTTCTAATAGTCTCCAGCCTAGTGCTGAGTTAAGCCATTGCTTCTTTTCTTTCTGCTCCTCTTCTCTTCCTCTTTTTCAGCTTTCTTTTGCCACCAATCTCATAATTTAACTTAGTAATCATCAACCTGAGAATTTTCAAGAGTTATACAGGTAATTCCCAGATCCTCTACTTTCTTATGTTCTCTTTCCAAGAATCACTTTGTCTGAAATATTACTGTTTCCCATACTATAGTAGCATATACTATATGCTATAGTAGCATAGTGTGTTAGTTTCCTAGCTGATGAAACAAATACCATATAATGTGTTAGCTTAAACAATGGGAATCCATTGGCTCATTATTCTAAGGCTATGAGAAGTCCAAAATCGAGGTGTCTATAAGCTGGTGCCCTCTCCCAGAAGACTGAGGTCATCTATCTTTGGAGTTCCTTGGCTTTTCTGTCACATGACAACACATCTATAGCAGTGTATATAGCAGGTCCTTTGTCTTCCAGGTTCCATTGACTTCCAGTTTCAGGCTTCCTCCCATGGTTTCTCCTCCCTCTGCTGTGTCCAATTTCCTTTGTTTGTAAGGGTATTAGCCTATTGGATCAAGGCCCACCCTCATTTTGTTTGGTAACAATTTAATTTATAACATTTTCAAAGGTCCTATTTACAAATGGGTTCATGCTCACAGGTGCAGGGGTTGAGACCCAAACATGCCTTGTGTGTGTGTGCGTGCGTGCGTGTGTGCACGCGTGAGCATGATTCAATCCCCAAGATGGAGAGTCTTGAATGTGATGTTAATTTTCATTTCAATAATTTTGTCTTTTCCCTTCTCATCCCCATGTCGTCTTCCACCATAGGCAAAAGAATACATTTTTTTTTTCTGGAAAGAAGAGTCCCTTGAGAACAAAAATAACTAAGTGCTAAGAGTAGACAGTAGACTTTTCACATAGCTAAACATGAGCAATTCTTCTCAGCTATTCTAGATCTTCATATCTAGCATGTGTAATTAGTTGGAAATAAAAGCATCTACAAAATGCTGAAGTAGAAAAGATTAGTGATGCTAATTCTTTTAACTGGACGTTTTTTGGGGGCTACAAATTTATCAGGGTACATTGGATAAGTGCAAAAGATAAAACTTATGTTATTCCTTTCAGATTCAATATGTTACTTAGCAGGAAATTAATTGATAAAACTGATTTTATCAATTTATATACTGAAATCTTTGTTCTCATCACAAATTTTGTCATATTTCCTTCTATAAAATGCTAATATTTCATACTTTCTTTCAAGAAAAAATTAAAATTGTAGCTACTGGACTCAATAATTTTAGCAGGTTATACTGTTCTCTTTGATTAAAAACAAATTCAATTATGATGTATAACAACTGATACTTATTTATATTCTTATTTCTTAATCATTCTCAAAGTTGAACTCCAGAGTTTTGGGGAATATTGCATTTGCAAACAAACACATATCTCCCAAAGGAATTCCTCACCTCATAACTAACCTTTAATTTAGTTATTCACTGTTTTTGCTCTATTATAAAATAAACAATAAGAACAAATGCAATGATTTGTTATCTTGGTTTTATAACTTACAAAATGGATAAATCGGATTAACTTACATTTTACTTTTGATTTTACACCTTTTCATAACATCTTTTGCCTAGATGACTGCTTCAAATTGTCCTAGTGTTTTATATAAAGTTCATTAAATTATAACTGAAAAATGAATTGAGCACTTTTTTTTTGACAGCAATACTTGGCTGGCTTGTCAATGCGGACTGATTTTCCTAACTAGCTTATATGGTAAAAACTTACTAACACTTGACTGAGCTGCTGGGGAAGACGGTGGAATAGCAAGCTGGAGTACTCCATCCTCCTTTAAAAGCAGTTAGTGATAGTGGATAGGCAGAAGCTGTCAGAAGTAACTCTTCCAGAGTCTACTGGGATGCCGGAAGCCGGAGGAACATCATTCTGCATCCAGAGGAGAGTGGGATGAAGAGGCTGAGACGCTGCAGTCAAGAACTGAGTAAAGTGTTCAGTGATGACTGCTGGTGTCCAAACCTCCATTCGTGAGGCCAGACACCTCAGCTGTGGTTCCTGGCTGGCTGCTATGGACAGAGGGAGCTGGAAGCCCTCTTCCCCAAGAATAGAAGAGGGAATACATGACCACTTGCTGTACTTATCATGGCTTCTGATCAGCAGATTGTAGTCACTGGGTCCTGGCTTTGAGCTGTGATTTTAGATTGCCCAGGATAGGGACTGGCCACGTATTATTTCAACCCTGTCCCTGACCTAGGTGAAGGAGGCTAAAGTTCAGTCTTAGAATATCCTTAGTGCTGCAGGGAAAGAAGCTTGCTGAAGCGCGCTATCTGCTGGGCCAGCCAGGAAAGCACTGGTCCAGGGAGACATCAAAAAAGCTTTTTAGCGTCTTTCCTAATCCTCTCCCCAGAGCTCTTTGGAACTGATCTGTACCCCTTCAGTGGTCCTGGCTCTGCTTTGGCTTGGAAATATGTTTTGGGAAAGATCTCTTTGGGGTGACCCTCCTACCAGAATTTGCCCTACAAGCAAAAGCAGCTGGAGGAAATGCAAGTCAAACAAAACAAAACAAAAAACTGTAGCAGCAAAGCACAAATAGAGCAGATCAAGATTCCCAGAGAAGAAACACAGAAAAGGAGGCTATTTCCTAGGGGTGAAACAATCAGAAACATAGTGCAATCTTAAAAATTGTAGATAAACATAGAGCAAGAATCAGATCAGTTAAATACTGGCAAATCAAGATTTAGTTGAAACAACTGTCAAAGAAGAGCCTTAAAAAAGGCTCAACAAAAAACTCTAGGCAAGAGAGAAATTGACCTTCAGAGTAAACTAATCAAGGTAATCAGGTATTTAGATATTGACAAAAAATTACAGCCATAATAAGAAATAGGAAGACAGGGCCCAGTCAAGGGAACGAAAGAAAACTTTGGAGAAGTCAGAGTTTGGAACAATTAATCAAAGATGTTCAAACAAATATCCTAAATCAAGTTCAAGGAGATGAAGGAAATATGGCTACAGAAATAAAATGTGCTAAGACACTGGATGAGCATAAAGAAGAATTGAAAGTATGCAAAGAAACATAGCTTATGGGAATGAAAGGTACAATAGAAGAGTTTAAAAATATATGAGGCTTACACAACAGGTTTGAATGGCAGAAAGAAGAATAAATGAATTAGAAATAATTTCACAGAAGAACAGATAGAAAAAAAGAATGGAAAAAATTGAACAAGGTCTCAGAGAAATTATTCAGAGCATGAAATGCACAAACATATGCATCATGGGTGTGCCAGAAGGGAAAAGGGGCGGAAAGGATATTTGAGGAAATAATGACTAAAAATTTTCCAAATCTTATGAAAGACATAAATATACAAGTCTAAGAAGTGCAGCATACCCCAAATAGATAAATCCTAATTGACTTATACCAAGGCACATATTAATCAATGTCAAATGCCAAAGATTAGGAGAGAATCCTGAAAGCAGCAAGAGAAAAGCAATTCATCATGCATAAGAGATTCCTAGTAAGGCTCAATTTCAATTGCTTATCATGAACCATGTAGGTGAAAAGGCAGTGGTATGGTATCTTTCAGGTATTGAAAGAAAATCTGCCAGCCAAGAATTCTTTCTTTGGCAAAACTGTTCTTCAAAAATGAGGGAGAGATTAAAATATTAACAGATAAATCAAAACTGAAAGAGTTTCTCAACAGAGACCTGCTCTACAAGAAATAGTAAAGAGAGTTCAGCAGGTTGAAAGAAAGAGAGTGTAGAAATGAAGATTGTAAGTAATGATAACTAGAAGGGTAAAAATAGAGACAAAAATAAGATATGACATATAAAAACCAAAAGATAGAATGGTTGAAGTAAATACTACCTTTATACTAATACATTGAATGTTAATGGATTAAAATTCACGATCAAAAGACAGAGAATGGTAGAATAGATCAATAGTTTGACTCACCTTAGACTCAAGGGCACAAGTAGATTAAATGTGAAATGTTGGAAAAATGTATTCCATGCAAACGATAACCAGAAAAAAGCTGGGGTAGCTATATTAATATCAGGCAAAATAAATTATAAGTGCAAAATTCTTATGAGACAAAGAAGGACACTACAAATAAAAGGGGCAATCTACAAAGAAGCAACTATCAATAAATATTTATGTACCTAACCAGGGTGCCCCAAAATAAAATAGGGAAAGACTGGCAAAATTGTAGGGAGAAGTGGATGACTCAAAAAATATATATTTGGAGGTTTCAATATACCACTCAGGTCAATACATAGAACATCTAGACAGAGGATCTACAAAGAAATAGAGAATTTGATTAATGTGATAAATAAACAAGACCTAAAAGACATACAGAACACTGCACCCCAAACATTAGGATATACATTCTCCTCAAGTGTTCCTGAATCATTCTCCAGAACAGATCGCATGCTGGGCCACAAAACAAGATCAACAAATTTTTAAAAGACTGTAATTATACAGAAAACTTTCTGTGAACATAATGGAATACAGATGGTAAATAATAACAGACAGAAACTGGATTCACAACTATGTGGAGGTTAACAACTTTTAATTAGTGCGTCAAAGAAGAAATTACAAGAGAAATCAGTAAATGCATCAAGATGAATGAAAATGAGACAATAACAAATCGAAACTTATGGGATGCAACAATGACAATACTGAGGGGAAAATTTATGGCCCTATATTATCTACATTAAAAAAATAAAAGAACTAAAACCAAAGAACTAACTCTACACCTGAGGGAGCTAAAGAAAGAATAGCAACTAAACTCAAAGCAAACAGAAGGAAACAACAAAATTTAGAGCAAAAATAAATGAAATTGAAAATATAACAGTAGAGAGAATTAACAAACCAAAGTTGGTTCCTTGAGAAGATCAATAAAATTGAACAAACCTTTAATTAGAGTGACAAAAAAGAAGATGCAAATTAATAAAATCAGAAATGAAAGGGGGGCATTGCCACTGAACCAACAGAGAAAAAGGGATAATAAGGTGAAACCAGGAGAAACATTTGCTGACAAATTAGAAAACTTAAATGAAATGGAAAGTTCCTAGAAACACATGAACAACCTTCACTAATCTCAAAGAAATAGAAGACCTCAACAGACTAATTACAAGTAAAGGGATTGAATTGGTCATCAAAAACCTTCCAACAAAGAAAATCCTAAGACCAGATGGCTTCACAGGTGAATTCTACCGATCATTCCAAGAAGAATTAATACTAATCTGTTCAAACTCTTCCAAAAAAAAAAATTGAAGAGAAAGAAACACTACCTAATTCATTCTATAAGGACAACATTGCCCTGCTGTCAAATCCAGATACCACAAGAAAAGTAAATTACAAACCAATCAGTGCAATGAATATGGATGCAAAAATTCTCAATAAATTTCTTGCAAATAGAATCCAATAGCATATAAAAATTATACACCATGATCAGGTGGGTTTTATTCCAGGTATGCAAGACAGTTTCAACACAGGAAAATCAAGTAACGTAATACACCACATCAATAAGTCAAAAACCACACGTAATCATCTTGATTGATGCTGATAAGGCATTTGACAAAATTCAACATCCTTTCTTGATAAGGACATTTTAAAAGGTGGGAATAGATGGAAACTTTCTCAACATGACAAAGGGCATATATGAAAAACGCACAGCCAATATCATACTTGCTGGTGGAAGCTGAAACCTTTCCTTCTAAGATCTAGAATAAGACAAGAGTGTCCACTGTCACCACCATTACTCAGTGTTGTGCTGGAAGTTCTAGCTTGAGTAGACCTGGGTCTCTGGCATGGCAGGTGAGAACTCTGCCACTGCGCCACCATGGCCCGCCCTTCATTAGTTTTTTAAAACCCACAATCCCTGCAAAAAATAGGCTGATCTATCAAATCGGTAAGAAGGATTGATAGCCTTGCTCTTGATGGGTAGAGCGCCTAGAAGCCAGAAGGATGAGCTGTGAGAGAAGACAATTGGGGAAATGAAATGAAATTGGAAGTCCTAAAAATAGTGTTTGTAATAAATTAAAAAAAAAACACAATAACAATCTGAATTTTAAAAATGTTGACATTTTTATGGATGTTTGAGAATGAATATAAAGTTATGGATGTTTGAGAATGAATATAAAGTAATGAGGTACAATTTGTGGGTATAGGTACAGCCCTTTGGTGTAATTTAAAGTAAAATTTAAATATCCAGTGACCCAGAAATGTTACTTCTTGCTATCTACCTGAGTACCATACTTAACATGTGCTTAAGAAAATAGGTACAAGGGTATTATTCACTATAGCATTATTGAAAAAGAGGCGTTTTGAAATGACTAAATATCATTATAAGAGAATGGATAAATGAACTGTGATATATCCATTCTATGTATTGTGACATAATAGTAAAGAATTAGGAAGTACAATGGATCTCTGACATTGCTTGCAAGGTTTGTTAGAAATAAAACTTATATTAAAATACTATATAATTTTTATGTGTGCACATATGAATGCAAAGGCATAGAAATATATACACTAGATCATTTATGTAAAAATAGTTATATCTGAGGATGTAGAACAGATAGTGATGTAACGGGGTCTTTAGCTTTCTCCATAAGATTTCAATTTCTTATGAGAAAATTATATTCATATATTACTTGTGTAATTAAAAGCATAATTATGCAGAAGGAAGCTGATAGTTGGGTCAATAAGATAAATAATATTAATCTTGTATGCACTTGTAAAAGGGGAAAAGAAACTAAATTTAAACTCTCTGGCTGTTGCTCAGAAGCAGGCTCTATTGTCATTTTATCATGAACATTATTTAAAAATGCCATGCAAAGGGCAATTATGGAATCAAAAAAAATTAAAATTTCAAATAGAAAGAATTGGGAAAAAGAAATGGCAAATTATTGACAAATGCAAACGTGAATTTCTAATTGGGTAGAGTAATTGGCTAGGGTAAATAGTCCTCATACTTATTTGGAGAGAGAAATAATATTTTTAAGTATTTATGCTAAGTCTAAAAGCCACAGATGCCCTTTTTGGCACGTATAATTGAAAAAGTACACAAAAATAATTATGAGTGGGCAAACAAACACTTGTTCCCTTATCTATCAGTTTTTCACCTAGAAAGAATGGTTGTGATTCATGACAACGATTTCACCTCTTTCTTGGGAAGATACTAAGTACAATGTTTTAAATATGTAACACATCATCATGACAAAAACTTTAAAGTTACTATGTGAGAAAACACATCAAATAGACTATAGTTTCCTATGAAAGAGTTAAGCATTATTAGGTAAGATATAAAATATAACAAAATTGAACATCGCAGGTTGTCTGTCCCCCTTTTGTTTTTCATTTGAAAGGAGAATGTTATACTGTTGTGAAATAAGCAGGACATTGTAGAGATGATATGGGATAATTTAATAGACTTAACAGAATCTTAAAAATGATCTAATATATGACTACTCCTTGGCTCTCCCCATCCTTTCCAGGCCACCATCATCTTTGATACAAGTTCATCTTAACTATTTCTTGACTAACTCAAGTCTTGGGGAATTTACTCTCTGCGTGGAGAGTCCATTCTATCTGTAAATAGTCTATGACATCATGAACATTTTATTTAGTTAGTTTTGTTATGCCTTGGTTTTTGCTGAGGAAACTGTGAGGGTGACTTTATTTTTCTTTCTCAAACTGTTTTGATAAGTATTATATGAGCACCACATTATGTAATGATGTAAAATGGAATTTTAAGTCCCTATTGACATATTGAATGTAAATTTTTCCCTAGGACCATCTATGTTTTGTCCAGTGTGAAGTTATGGAACAGTAAGCTGGTAGAGTGTATGACAAAGGTAAGAATGCTGAAAGCATAAATAAATATGACCTTCTGGTAGGAAGTGAACCTGGCTTTTGTAGAAGGAAATCATGCTTGACTATTGTAGATCTTTGAGTGGGTAACTAAAATAATGGATTAGTGAGGGCTAGGAGATATATATTATTTAGACTTCATTTAGAGTTTGGCAGGGTTCCCCATCAAAGGCTATTTTCTAAGTATGTGGATTACTGTGAAATTGAAGTGGGAATGGGGAGGAGCTGTTTAGTCATGGATAGGGAATTAGTTTAGTGACAGGGAACGAAGATGAACAGGCCCTTGCCTACAAGGATGAAAAAAAATAATAATAATAGAGCCCTCCTCAGATTGTTTCTGGACCCATATTTATTTAACCCAATTTAGGAAAAGGCAATATCACAAAAAGCTCCCAATCTCCATATGCTCTGGAACTCTTCTACATAACAAAATGCCATTTTAATGGTTGTACAGCTGCAGAAAGATCTCCCAACGCAGGCTGTGTGTAAGAGAAGTCGCATATGGCTTTACATCTGAATAAAGTTATGGAAAAATAATTCAAACTCTGTATATGTTCACAAGAGAGGCGGCCGCAAGCCAGTTTTATGCTTAGGAGAAACAAAGACAGCGCTCTGCAGCCAGTGAAGCCTTGAAGACTGTGGCCATAGTCATTGGAAAGGAATGGAAACAGAGCAGACCCGAAGCGTCTACATTCATCTGTTATAAACCCTGTTTTGTCCTAGGATAGCATAGGAATTTCCATTTTCTTTACCTAAAGGAAGCAATCACAGAGCTGGAAACTAATAATTTATATGGTCAAGGAAAGAGCTGTAGGAAGATAAATGAAGATCAGCTGCACGAAATCAACAAATCATAAAAAATAGAGATTTTCTCTAAGGCCTTAAACATTATCTATGAATATATATATATTCCTAAAATCTACGTCCCAAGTAACTCAATGTCTCTTGAGTCTTGAGAAAAAATGTGTAGGAAGAAATGAAAGGAAAGAGTTTATACATTGACAGGTAAATTTATGAAACTCACCACTATACTTAATATAGGTAGAAATCGTGAATTGAGAAACTATTTTATCCCAAGATAAGTTAGGAAGATACTGTGGATTTTATCATACATGTTTTGTTGGATGTTGAAAAGGAAGGCCATACCCTTTATTAAACTGCCTGTAGTGAAAATATTAGACATAGAAGGATAGACGTCTAAGAAAATACTGTAGAAGATGCTGAGAATGAGTAGAAAGGTTATATATTGAAAAGTGGAGTTTTGCAGTAGTCTCCTTGCAAAAAACTTGGAGTTTACACATTGATTATCAGCTTTCAGGATAAGAAAATACTAGACTCTTTTAGAAGTGGGAGAGATAATGACTGTGATATTAAAGTTTCTGATTGTTGTTACCGAATATTGTAGTGATGGTAACATTTGTTATGACACAAGTAGGCACCATGGCATAGCTTAGAAGAAGGCATTTGGAGTCTAATTGCCCTCTGCAAGATAGTGTTTTTGTTGACTGGGGTGTGCAGTTGTGTTTTCTTCCCTAATATGACAGATATTTGTACTGGGCAGGTATGAAGCTATAACCATTGCAGAATTTACCTGAAGAGAAGTGAGCCAGTTTAAGGAAACTGAGTTTATTCACAAGGCAGTACTTTGAAGGGCTTACCTTATTGAATGCATTTTCCATGGACCAAGGCCACTGCTATATAAAGTCTACCATTTTCTATTTTTCAGTTCTGTGTGGTAGTTTTAGGGTAGTAGTGGAAGGTGTTCTACTCTCTATCAATCCCTCTAAGGTGTAAGCACAATCATTGACTGCTTTCCCATACTGGGATTGGCAAACAAACGAAGTCCCTGAGAATAGCTGTGAAGGATGTGAATCTTGTTTTCCAAATATACTAGCAATGGATGGCATGTTAAAACAAAAGGGAAAAGCTGACACTTGAGCTAAGAGTGAAGATTTTGCTTATTTTTCAAATGTTTATTAAGCACCTACTGTATACCAGACATTGTCCTAGACCTAGGGGATGCAGGTGAACAGGCCAGACATGGTCTCTGCCCTTTGGCTACTTATTCTAATGCTGTTGAAATAGTTCATTAGAAATTATCAAAATGGATGTTTTCAAAATGTCTTAAGAGTGACTTATAGGGAAAAATACCAAAAAAAGTTCATCAAAATAATTTTTTCACGTCAACTAGAAATTTATTGATCAGTACAATGCCAAACATTGTGTGAGACCCTAGAAGGACAAAATAAATTACATTTAGAAATGTATTGACTAGTTGAACGATGCATATATGAATGAAATTAAATGCATTTTAATAGTTTAGGTGCCATGATAGTATACCGGGTTCAATAAAAAATGAGAATGGTTGATTCTACAGTATTGGCTGGAATGTCGTGAAGTGCTTCATAGAAGAGGTGATATTTGAACTGGAAATATGCAGGGAAAAGAAGCAGAGTAAATAAGCTGATGAAAAGTATAAATGAGTGAAACAGCATAGAAAACAAACCCTCTTACTTTGATGTCTTGTCCTTCCACCTTTGCCTCGATAACCAATTCTCCATACTACAGCCAGAGCAAAATTTCCCAAATATAAATCTGATTATATGGATGACTTCCCTTACTTAGCCTTTGGATAAATTCCTAAATCCTTATAATGCTCACACAGCTCTATGAAGTTATGTGAAATATATAGTTTAATATATTTCTGTTTCTATGTTCTAATTCCCTATAATTACACTCAACCTTTAAGTAAAATCTGGTAAAGCCATATAGCCTTTTTGTGGAGAAATAATCTTTCATGACGTCAAGATGCAGTCACATAAAGTAGAAAATTCAAGTACATTTTCCTACACAGCACCTAAAAAATGGAGCAGAAAGGTTTACATTTTTGAGTTTTAATTACCCAGATAATTACTTCAATTCGCCATTTCAATTTGGAAACCTTTCTAAACAGTGGTGGTTTGATCTTTAAGAAATTCTTGCAATTTTTTCCACTTGGTTTCTGTTCCCTCGGTTAGACTAGCCACTATCCGTTTCAACATTACTATCACTGGAAATGTGGCATTAACATTTTTTCTTATTCTGATCATATTCATTCTCTAGCTATAGCTATTGTTTTAAGGCAGTTGAAGCGACTGCTACATACTACTTGATGGGTTTTGTTAGACAAACGTAGGATTTATTTTCTTAAAGTAATTTTCTGGTATGTTTTACTTTTACAAGAGCAATAACCTTTCTGTATATTTTTGCATACATTTTGATATTTTTCTCGCTGTTTAAGTTTTTAGTCCCTGCTTGGAAACTTTTGACCTATGACACTCTTACCATTGTGAAAGAATTGTTCAAATCCCTCCTCTACCAGGGCAGACTATCCAAGAAAAAGAAAACATATACAAGCTGTAAAAAAAATAAATTCACAATCAGCATTTTTGCCGCAGTTACTAAAAAATCAGGCTATATTTAGGTGAACTCTAGTGAAGAAAAATATTTCACATAAAAGGAGGTCTTTATGTGGAACTTTGTGTGTTGGTTGACAGATTAAAATCTTACAAAATTGGAACTCATTTTACATTTTAAAGTTACTGTTTAAATATGCATACAGTTTAGTAAATATTAATCAGTGAAAACAACACATTCTAAATGTATGTATAAATATATGCATATGCTTTTTCTTTTTTTGTTACTTTGTAGAGGGAACATTTATACTTTAAGTCTGTGAACACAATTCCCTTTGCAATTATTGAGAGTTTCACCTCTGAAGTTGAGGACAGAATATCTCATTAGCATTTTTTATAAGCCAATGATTGAAACTCTGTGAAATGTTTTTAATGTAAACCAAACTATTCTTACATCTCCCTTTAGTGTGATACACATTTCTTTTATTTATCCTCCTGAGTCATTTCATTTTGAAGTGAGTAGAGTACCTTTTTGGTAGAAAGCACTAAGACTCTGTTTGGGACCTTAAATAATTGAAAAATAGTGTTGAATTTCATTTTATGTCAGAAGCTACACTAGAAAGACTAGGTTTTATAATTTTGTAAGGAAGACGTTATTTGTCCTTGGTGTCTTCCTACCTCTTTGCTATGTGTGTCCTCTTTTAGTCATTAAACTATAACTTTTTTTGTTTGTTTGCGTGGGCAGACACCAGGAATTGAATCAGGGTCTCCAGCATGGCAGGCAAGAACTCTACCTGTTGAGCCATTGTGGTTTGCCCTAAATCATAACTTTTTAAAAAGCTTTCTTTTACTGTTGTTTTCACACATGCATGTAATGACTGTCATTTTTTTTCTTATCATATGAAGAGTCACACAGTTTTGCATGAAATTTAGAATCCAAATCTATTTTACCTGTATTCGTTTTTCTATGCTGTGTAACAAATTACCACAAACTTTGGTGCTTAAAACAACATCCTCATTATCTCACAGTTTCTGTGGTCAGGATTCCAGGCATGGCTTAGCTGGATCTCATCTGGAGGCAATACTGGGAAAGGATCTACTTCCAAGCTCTCTGTTTGTTGGTAAAATTTATTTCCTTGCTTGTTTCTCCATGACAGTTTGATTGTTCAAAGCTAGCAAGAGAGAGGGAGAGAGAGAGAAATGCAAGAGAGAGCACCTGAACCTCTAAAACAGGTCTGCTAGCACAACAAAAACTTTTATAACATCACCACTGAGGCAACGTCCCATCACTTTCCCCTATAAAAGAACATAATCATGGGAGTGACACTCCATCATTCTTGCCATATTTTAACTTTTCTTGGATGTTTCTGAATTTTCCTCTATTCTGGGTACTTCAAGTTACAGTTCCGCCAATAATGAACACATGCCCATTCTTAGTTTCACCAAACTATATATAATCTTTTCCAAATAATAGATGAAAATGGAATCTTATGGTTGCTTTAATAGGCATTTCTCTAGTAATGGCTATAGGTGAGCTTGTTTTTTTTTTCTTCTAATATTTATGATTGCCAGTCTGTCTCCTTCACTGTGACATCCCTCCATATATAGCATATTAATTTCCTCAAGCTGCCATAAATTACCATAAACTGGATGATTTAAAACAACAGATTTATTCTCTTACAGTTCTGGTGGACAGAGTTCAGAAGTCAAGGTGTCCGTAAGGTTATTTCCTTTTGGAAGTTTTGAGGAAGAGCTCGTTCTATGCCTTTTGCCTAGGATCTGGTGGTTGCCGGCCATCCTTGGCATTCCTTGTTTGTAGGTGCATCACTCCAATCTCTATCTCCATCTTCACCTTGCCTTCTCCCTGTGTCTGGGTCTTCTCCTCTTATTATAAGGTTACTTGTTAGTGGATTAATGCGGCTCACCTGGATACTCCAGGATGATCTCATCTCTGAGATCCTTAACTTAATTATAACTGCAAAGACCCTCTTTCCAAATAGGCTCCTATTCAGAGCTTCTAGGTAGAAATATCTTTTGGGTGGGAGTGGTCACCATTCAACACACTAAATATATTTTTCTAGTTGTGCCAAAGCATTTAATATAATGGAAGTGCTAGAAATATGTGAAATATTTCTCAGTTATTTCTATTTAACTCAAAGATAATTTTACTAGGAGGTGTGACTTATGGCTTGGTAACAAGATGAGGCAAAGTGGGACCCTAGAGAAGGAAACAAGTTATTTCTAGGGCCATTTATAAAAAAACATGATAACCAGATCCTACTATCATATTACTTAAATAAGGAAAACTAGAGATTAGAGTTGGCCTATATGGAGATTTAGTCTGAGCAGACCAGACAAGTCACTAAGAGGCTTGATGTTGGTATTCAGAATATGACGAGGCATAATCGTGGTCGGTGTTTTTAGGCAGCCCAGAGGAAGAAGGGTCATCCACTGGACATAAAGTTTCAGTCCTGGGACCTCTGAGACCTGTTTTGGAATCAGAGATGGTCAGAGACAAACTTCAAAGTAAATGTAGAGGAAAACAAAAAATAAGAGAGCCTTGTGAGCTAAAGTCTAAAATATTATTTTGCAGAGCACAAGTATGCAAGGGTCAAGAGAAAGTGTTGCAACTTCATCAGCTACAACAACAGTTATAGAGACCTTTGACCTGATAAGTTTTATAGGACTTTAATATTGGTATTTCTGAAAGATGAGCTGTGCTCTAAAGGACTCTACTGAAAGCCACTGATATTATGGAAAGTGACAGAAATTCCACATTAAAAGATGAGGTTGAGGAAGAAGGAGAGGATTGATCTCTGGTGAATCAATAGCTAAACTTCTCTATGCTTATAGTGAATTTAGGATTAAAAATAGGAATATAATTTATAATAGGTAAATTATAATTCATTATATATGAGTCTATATTAATCATTTAGTATCCATGAATGGTTAAGCATATATTTAAAGCAATGAATCACTGTTATTTTTCCGTTATCACAGCAAAGACAATAGCAGCTAGATGGCAATACCGTGTGCTAAGAAGACATCGAGATAGAACAGTTTGCAGAAAGCTGGGTGACGAGTTCAGTTTGGGAGTTATTTAACTTGAGATGACTGTGAAACCTCCAGTTTAATATATCATGCAGGAAATTGGATATGCATGTCTGGAAATCCAAGGAAAAGTCTTGCTGAGGATATAGTTTTGGAGTTTTACATAAGCCATGGGATTAGGTACAATTATGTAGGTAGAAGGCCCAATAATGAACATAGCAAAATCAATAATGAGAGATGGTAGAGGAAGAATAACCAGTAAAGGAGAAATGGGGGTGCGGGAAGAGACACTGTATCACAGAAACCAAGAGAAAAGAGTATTTCAGGAAGTAGGACTTGGGCAACTGTGTCAAAGGATCTTGAGTTGTCACATACTCTGAGAACATAATAATGTAGTTATCAAAGCAGTAGAATATTGAAACTTCTAAGCCCTACACTGCAAAACAGACAGACAACAAATTGGGGAGTACCCTTGAGTTCATATGCTTCAATTTCTTCATAGCTAGTTGGTTATATTATCTGCTATACTTCATTTCTTATATCTCTTATTTGAGAGATAAACATTATAGTGAATGTTTATCTCTCAAAAGATCAACAAGCAAAACAACACAAAGGAAAATAAAACACAAAAACTAAGAAACGTTTGTGATTAATGTAAACTAATGCTATGAATATATCTGCCATTGAATAATGAGTCCAATAAGAAGGAACAAAGACTTAGAACCCTTTTGATAAGTGGTCAAGGAATGGATTTAGAGACCTAGGCTTTACATTCAAGAATGATATTGATGGAATCAAGCAAAAAGGGGCCAGTACTTTCTGAGCTAATTGTTTAGAGCTAGATTTTTGCTCCAGCTGCTATAAATTTGAAGACATATGCCGTGAGAATTTGTCATTTGCAATTTAAAACTTCATGAACCGTGAAACTTTCTGGAGACTTTGGTCAGTCAGATGATTTACCAGAAATGATGAGCCCACCACTTACCACCATGGCAGTGAAATAGAGGAGAAAAACATGCAAATTGCTCATTTATGTTTTTTTTTTTAATTTCACTTTCCTAAATTGCTTCTAAGCTTGCTGAGTCAGACTTCTATAACATCTTTAACTATGATGAAGACTTGGCCTAAAAAAATAGAAACTGGTTACTTAGAACTTCATAATTGGCAATGAAGCATTTAACCAAAGTGCCAGCTCTCAAATTTGTTATGTGTGTTTTTTGGACTGTGGGAACAGCACCACGGAGATTTGCAGAATTTGGTATTGGGTTCTTAAAATGTTAGTACAGAGATTTATAAAATCATTTCACATACAAGCATGATGCATAGCTTCTAAAATTGCAAAACATGAACAAAATTGTGAATGTATATGGACAACAGAATAAATTATAATATAAATCATAAAATATAAGAATAGTAATGGATTATACAGTTTCTGCTTTGTTTACAGGGGATGCCAATATAATTTGTGAAACAAAATCAGCCATATATGAAGCAAGTACCAGTTATTAAATTAAGAACTTTCAATCTGTAACATATCTAAGGGGAATTCTGAATAAGCACAAAATTGTCTAGCATTTGCAACCTGAATGCAACATTTACAGTTCTGAAATTTCTCATAATAGTCTCAAAAATATTGATGAGAAGCTAGCATTCCAGAAAATGTTCTCATGCTAATTTTCTTCATTTTTAATAAATAAATATGTTAAAAAAATAAGAACTTAGGTTCTGAGAAGAAATGAATTTAATGTGAAGTCTTAATGTAGCCATAGGGGCTAAAGTGAAATATTGGAAGAAGCATTTCACATTTCTTGTTCAAAGGTTTGCCCTATGAAGATTTACCGAAACTTGTTTCAAACGCTGTAGGTGAGAATTACACTTTGATCTTTCCTTGTTCGGTCTTTTGAGATTAAAGATGCTATAAATTCTTTATAGTTCTGCTTCCTATTTAAGCTTAAATGCTTTTCCATTTAGTCTAAGATGACTCACAGCATGCTGTTTTTTGAAACTTAAATCTTGCTTCCTTGGAGAAGCGCAGTAATCTCCTGATGAGGCCTTTGTGACATAATGGTGAAGGCACACTTTAAGGGTCAAAGGAACCTGTGGCATTTTTATTCTCTTCTTCATTCCTTCTCATCTTCCTTCCCTTTTTCCCTCCCCTTCCATCTTTTTGTCTTAAACAGTTAATGGAGCCCATAGCCGATATCAGAACTGGTTTCTGAGGAGATGCTTCACTGTTTCTAATTATGTGTTGATAATAAAGGCAGATTAGGTTTTAATCTAAAAAGAAATAAAGTTATATGACACATTATTTGCACTACATCATTGGCAGAATTGGCTTGCATTTGTTTTTGGTTTTTTTTTACAAGCAACAGGCCAGGCATTAGTTTTCTTTTTCTGAATGATAGTTTAGTCTCCTTGACTCCTGGTGTTTTTTTAAATATATTTCTTCTGCAAATAATACTCCCAGGGTGCAGACACAGGAGGCCTAGCACAGGATGAAGTCTTAGGTCTTGTTTCTGCGAGAGCACAGGACTCTCGTCCTGACCGTGACGGGTTTGAGGTTCAGATCCCAAGAGCTGCTGGGGAAGGAATTTGATTATAAGAGGTAATTCCAAGCGAAGTCAAGAATGGCAGAGTATGTCTTCATGCTTACACCTAATAAGGTTTTATAATTTCAGTTTGTTAGAAAATCCAGGGTTTTACTTTTTGGGAAATTGTGCATGTTCAGTGTTTATTCCAGAAATTAGTGGTTGTCTTCTTCTCTCTTTGCTTTCTCCTATAAAGTTTTACTGTGATACTCAGGGTTTTTATTTAGGTGACAAATTCTCTGGAAGATGCCTGATAACTTCATCTCATAGTGAATTTTTACTCTTTTTTTTTTCTTATACCATCCTAAATTCCCTGAATTTATTTATTCATCTTTAATCAGTGTGGCCTCTCATATAATGAGAATGTAAAACTGTCTCGATGTTTACTTGGCCTTTAGAGCTATCATAAGGATTAAATGATAACAGATCTTAAATAGAATGCAGAAATACACATAACCTAATATTATGGATTACCACAAAGAGATCTCATACTTTTAAAGTAAATTGTTGGCTCTTAAAAATGCCATCTCATGCTATACCCTTTGGGGAAAAGAAAGGAAATGGCACCTAGTTGTTTGTAATTTGAAATCAATAATTAAAAAATCAATTAAAGCATGTCCAATCTTGAAATAATTATAAATGCTGAGCATTTTCAATTTATCTTGGATGTAAAAAACTTTTGAAAAATGTGGATTTTAGTTTTATGTTCATGTTTCTTTTAGTCTACATGATTGATATTAAAGGTGTAACTTCATAATAAAACAGAAAATAATCACTGTAAAAGAAAGAAACAGATGTTTATTCTCAGGGTTACATTGCCAAAAAGTTTATATAACTATATTTTGAATTATGAAATGGAATTATATACTGACTGCCCTTGTAAATGGTGACCTTGTAAATGTATTCTAAGGTGACTGCCTTGGTTAAATAAGTAAATAAATCAATCTTGTTCTGATTCGTTTTTCTAAAATGATGATTACTTTTAAAATAGTTTTCAATAAAATCCAAAATGAATGAGAAAGTCGAGCAAATGATATTAGAGGTAATAAATAGCAGCAAACTTGGTTCTTTTAAATGATCCATGTACTAAACACACTGCTTGCTCATTTGAGTAAGCGATATGAAGGAAATGTGAAATTCTAGGAGTGATAAGAAAGATAAACCTCCAAAACACAGAAAAGGTTAAGAGAGTTAAAAGAGACTATGACACACCATTGTATTGGAAGGAATTTTGTAACCTGGAATAAATGAATAATTTCTCAACAAAATACAAATTTGCCAAAGTTGATCATAAAGATGTAGAAAAATTCACTAAATTAAGCTTGATCAGAAAGGGAAGTAAAGATCTACCAGCAACAAAAGCACTACTTAGGGTCACTACTGAGTTTTATCTTTAAAAAAAAAAAAAAAAAGACAAAATGATATTTTTTCTAGAATAATATGAATGGATACCTAGAACACTAAAGAGATCTTAGTTATTGAATTAATAAGAGAGTTTAGTAAAGTGGTTAGTTAAATGTATAATAATCATAGCTTTTCTCTTTTGTCGCAATAAACACCTAGAAATAAAAAGGGGGGAAATATTTCACTAACAGTATCAAACAAGCTATAAATTAACCAAAAGTTAACTTGAAATTCAAAGTATATAAAAAAGTGTATTAAAAACCCCACTGAAGTACGAAAATAATCTGAATAGATGCCAAGGCATACCATTTTATTGGACCTAAAAACTTATAAATAGCAGTTCCTTCAAATTATATGCATACATTTAGTGTGATTCTGGTTTAAATCCCATCTATATTCTTTTTTATTAGCTAAATCAACTTCCATATAAATATAAGTGATATAAAAAAGAGCTGATAATTTTGAAAAATGGAATAGTGACAGAGGACATGTTCTTAGACATAGCAGATCATATTATAATGTCACTGTGATCATTACCAGAGCAATTGTCAACCAGGTATGTGGAACAGGATTGCAAACCCAGAAAGATATGATGCTCTGTTTCACATGATAATTTATCACAAATATGGTATTTCAATTTCGAGGGAAAATAATGACTTTTATTATATGGTACTACACAACTAGCCATCCATCTAAAAACTTACAACTGAGAAGGACCACAATTTGTTAATATTTATAAAAAATTCAGATGAATTATAAATGCATTCAAAAGAAAACACAGTAACAAAATATAGGTAGATACAAATATAACATAGGATCCAGGGTGTTTTTGTTAACTAATATTGGAAATCCAGAAGCTTACAAGAAAAGAGGTATATTTTGCCTAACAATTTGTTTTAAGGGCAACAACATGGCTCTTCATGACTGCTACCCTTTGAAAATTTTGGTGTCTATAAATTTTCATTGTCAATCATGTACAAGCAGAGAAAAGGCAAGTATACATTTAAAAGCTAAAACGTGTCTCTTAGAAAAAACGAGATTTCTTAAATTGTAATACACTTTTAAATCAAAGTTGTATTATAGATAATAGCCTGTTAAAGGCAGGCAAATTCACTGGTAAGTAAAGAGTGAATGTTATTGTATAGCTGAAGAAAGAAAAACTCATCACTGACACTTGCAAATCTCTGGAAGGAAAAGTATTTAAATGGGCTAAAAATTGTGAGTTACATGACTTTTACTGATGCAGTTTGATTAGAAAATGCAAAAAATTTCCTCTTACTCCATTTTATTTTATTTATATCATTTTTCAATGATGAAGAAATAAGTAAAAGAAAAATGAGTGAATTAATAAGAAAGCAAGTAACATATACTTAATGCTTAATATTATTGAGATTTATATGGCAGGAGTTGTGGTTGATTCTCTGAGAGCTAAGAGTATTCTAGAATAATGAACTTCTTCCGGCATTCTGTATATATTTTTTTCCCTTCACAACTGATTTACACAGTTGAGAAGATTATCCCAGGAGGCACCTGATCGAGGCCAAAGTGTTGAACAGCCTACTGGTTTTCATCTTTGTCTCAGTGGTAGTAGTACTTTTGTTTTTATAAAATTAAAATCGCAGTAATTTCTGAGTGCTTATTATATGCCAGGTACATTTCTGAGGACGTTAAGTACATTTAATCACTACATAGACTGTATGCGTTACTGTCCATTTTACAGATGAGGAGAATAAGGCACTGAATTAATTACAGAACTGAAATTAATACCCAGCCAGAGCTGGGCCTTCTGAATCTTCCACTGTCTCTCATCAAAACGATGCTGAAATTTCAAATTATTTAAATACACATCCATTTCACTGAAAAATTGTCAATTCAGAAGCTGACTGGCAGACAGAAACACCATTTAACAGGTTAAGATGTTTGTTTTGCATCCAATTTTTGCACCATTTAACAGGTTAAGATGTTTGTTTTGCATCTAATTTTCAACAGTCAAAATTCTGTTATTTTTCAAGGTATTTAAGAGATTAGAATTATAATGTTAAAAACTGGGAGTTCAAAAAAGAGCAGGAGTTCAAACAAGAATCATATGATTCGAATGTAGAAAAATTCAAATGCTGCCTTTAGAACATAATTTATTACCTTGTAAATGTTATATATTCACACATATATTTATTATAACATGTTATAATGAAAACTAAAGTTTTCAAACCAACAGATGAATTCAATTGAGGTATCCATTTACTAAAAATTTGAATACACCTGTTTTTAACAAGGCCATTTTTAAGTATGATTGCTGAATAAAGAAAGTCTTCTATACATTTCGACTGGATCTTTTTCCTCCTGAGATTTTCAAATCCCTTATTCTATCTATCTCTCAGCAACAGATCATTTCACAGATGAGTTCTAGTACATCACAGGAAATCATGAATTATTATGATCATTATTACTGCCATTTGCATTTATGGAGCATACTTTCTCTGAAGGTATGTGTGTGTAACATGCCTGGCATAATGCAGAGGCTGGTTGCCTCAAGGCTGAAAAAAATAGCTTTTGTATCTTTAGAAAAAATCGTCTTAGTTTATAAAGCAGGGAGGGAAAAAAAAAATAATCGACCAGAATTCCTCTTAAGGACAGAAATATCATTGTTTAGGATAATGCCTTGAGGAATACCTTAAGAATGAAAACGAGTCTCCTGTGACATGACAGCTATGTGGGTAGCTGAATCAAAAAGATTTCTAAACTGCACTGTGTTGTGACATGGGGAGAATTTGACGTTTCCTGCGACAGTCCTGAAGCAAGGGGGTGAGAGAAGGAGGGAGGTGACGTGGACAAGGAGTCGGAGGGCAGCACTGCTGAAGGCCAAGTGGACAGGCAGCCCTTCCCTGGCCTCTTCCTCCATGTGCGAATGGGAGAATGGCCATGGTCTTTTGGAACAGCAATGGCTATTAATAAATTGCTAAGCAGTGCAATATAGGTAATCCCACCCCAACAATTCTTTCCTGAAAATAACCAAACTCTATTTCAATTGCACACAATTGCTCAGGGTGAGTACATTTGGAGAAATTAAGGAAATGGGCCCTTTTCCTCATTGGGGAGAAAATAAAATAAAAGCAGTCACAAAACAAATGCAAGTGAGATTAAAGTTTAGCATAAGTAGTAAAAGAGGGCAACCATAAGCTCCTGATGAGTCTCAGGAAAGGATCCAAAGGGAAGGAGGGACGCAGGCTTCTCTCATTATAGACCAGCTAGGTATGAAGGAGTTCTATTTACATATGAACACAAAGAGTGATTTTTATAAGACTTTGGGACATCTGGGTAAAATTAATCATTTATAACTCTCTTTTTTTTAACTGCAATTTTATATGTGATGAAATATATTGTACCAAAACAACAAATTTGATGACATTCAATCTCAACTGACCATTTGTGTGCTGTCTTTCTTTAATATAAAATCATTTTTAAGCACGTATATTGTAATTTAGACTTTAAAAAGTATAAGGCAAATGACCTGGCCTCTGCCCTCCTTTCTAAAGTCATCTAATAGCTTTCTCCTCCCTTGTCACCTAAAATTGTGAAGACATGAAAGAAATATTTGTGAAATGAATGTTTATATTAATTACTAAAGAAAATATAAATTTACATATATATGTAGAGAGAAATACATATTTGAAGCTTACATATTATAAACAATCCTTACAATCATGTTTATACCATTATTTCAAAATTTCCCTAAAAAAGTATTCAAAAGTAAATGATAAGCTATGTATATTTGTAACAAATTCTAAACTAGAGAAATCTGGATTTTATCTTGTGACAGAGGAACGAAGGGTTGCTGGCAGCCAGTCCAGAATGTCAGTCTTCATGGGGAAAGCATCGCCTTGATGATGCCTTGATGTAGACATTTTCCTGGCTTCAAAACTGTGAGTGAATAAATTACTATTATTTAAGACGAGCCATGTCATTGTATTTGCTTGAACAGCCTAGGAACCTAAAACACACGGCAACTGGAAATTTGCAGATGTAATTAAAGTTAGGGAACTTAAAAAAGGCAGAACAATCTGGATTATCAGGGTGGGCACAACTTAATCGTATAAGCCCTAAAAGCAGAGAATTTTCTCTGATTGGAGTCAGAGAGATGTGAAAATGAGGTAGGAAAATATGCAGCAGAAAGAGAAATCAGAGAGTTCAAGTGAGAGAAGAGTTTAATGTGCCACTGCTGTTTTAGACCTAGGAGGCCATGTGAAAGGACCAGAGAGAGGCCACTAAGAGATAAAGTTGGCTCCTTTCTGTTAGCCAGCGAGGCAAAGGGACCTCAGTTCTACTACCACAAGGAACTGAATTCTGCCAGTAAACTAAATGAGCTTGGAACACAGCCCTGCCAACATCCTGATTTGGTTCTTGGGAGACCTAGGCCTGAGTAACCAGCTGAGCCATGCTGTGGCTCATGGAAATGTGTCTCATTTCTGACCCATGGAAATTGTGAGATGCTAAGTGAGTGCTGTTAAAGCCGCTAAGTAGGACAACAACAAGAAGAGGTAGAAGCAACATGGAATTCTTACTGTTTCAGGAAGTGTGCTAAGGACTTTAGGATAATTATTTCATTTAATGTCATGATAAATCATACAGTTGCACACTTGACTTATTTCAAGATGTCTGTTCAACCCATACCTCTTGTCCCACATCTTCCCTCTTCACACACACATGGGAGGGAGCCTTTGACAATGACTTTAGTATTTTGTGATGCCATCCCTCTGGCCTAGAGTGGGTCAAGAGTGAACACCTGCCTAAGATAGGCCAAATAGATTTTATCCCCTTGAATTTGAGACTTGAGTTCTGTTAGTCTTTTAGAACATGGGATGTATAAGATCAGGATCTATAGATGACAGTTGCAAGGAAAACAAAGAAAGATAATGAAGATGGGCAGAGGAAAACAATTTGCAGAGATCATGGCCAGAGATGAGAGAGAGGGTATTAAAAGAGTGGCTTCTTAGGTTCTAGATGGCTTTCCTGTTTATGTTCCCACTGCCCCTAGTACCACTTATAGACAGGTCCTCCATTTAGCTTAAACTAGCTTGAATGGAATTTTTCTGCTCTCAGCCAAGAGATCATTAATTAAGGATGGTAGTATGATTACACCATCATTTAAAGAGATATTGTATTCTTTAGAGTGGGCTAAACGCCTGGCACAAATAGGTGCCTGAAAGTTCAGAGACAGTGTACTCAAGTAAAAGTTGAAGAGATGTCCCCAGTTAGCAGGACACTTTTCTCCCTACACGGATTCAAGGAACCAGTCTTACTCCACTGTATTGCTCCACCAACCCTAAGAGTCTTTATTGTCATCTGAATCTAGTCTGTATTCAACAAGAAGACTGAAAGAGGAATATTGGCTTCTTAAAAGCCTTAGCCTGAATGCAGCTTATATTGCTTTTCTGTTCATGCTTCCTTGGCAAGAGTTGGCCAGCCACAATTAGTTACAGGGGGAGTTGGGAGATGTAGTCTAGCTGGGGACCTAGAAGAAGGGAAAGCAGTTGTGGTGATCAACTAAACTACCATCCGTCAACAGATGTTCAGTAACATACTCAAGATTAGGCAGCTGATATTGGTAGAAGCAGAACTTGAAACACAATTCTCTGACTCAGAAAGCTAAGACCTTAACTATTTCTTTCTACTCTAGTTTTGTTTAAACAGATGGCTCTCATCTGTTTAATTAGCTGATTTCAAATTCCACTAAACCTGGTAGCTAGGTAGCTCACATGTTCTATCCTTGTTGATTTACTTTTAATTTAGATAATATCAGGGAATTATACTGAGTATACTATGAGAGGGTGAGGGACAAATTATACAAGAACAGCTGAGTCCTCAATTAGACTACTTACTGCAAAGCTTAGAATTATGACCACCTGCTAAATTATTTAATGACCAGTTACAGCCAAATCTCGAAAGCCTGTAACCTCTTTCATGTGAGAACTTCGGATAGTTTAATAACATGAAGTGAATTGTTTTTGCTCTGTTACCATTAAAACCCTTAAGTGATAGTGGGTAAGCAACTTTATTTATAGTTAATTGGCCTAAAATAGGAGAAGGCTAGAGTAGAGTCTGGCATTCTTCACTGTGTCTTGTTATTTTTCAGGATCGTTTGCTCATGTATTGGTGATATAGCCAGGGTAGAGCCTGGCATTAAATCTATAGATATAGGAGTTTTGTTGATCATATGAAAGTAGAAGTGGCAATGTGGATGGACAATTTGAACAGGGGAGTTTACATATATGGGCAACATGTTGGCGGTGTGGAATAAATTTCACAGTCTACAATTGTAGTTTAGGTAAATAATTGGCAAAGAGCTTCCAAGATGAAGAAATAGAGTAGCAAGAATTGAATCATGGGTGATCTAGATAGATGGGCTGCAGCTAACCCTACCTACTCATGTGAGCTAACAATGAGCATCTCTTCCAACTCTGCATTTACTGATGATACTTTGGTAGTTTGAAATCAGTCAAGGTGGAGGTATTTACTCTGTGGAAATTGGCAAACAATACAAATCAGGATGCTCCCTGAAAGCTGGTTGTTAGAAAGCTGGTTGTTAGACATTAACCTGTGCCTACTGATAGTACCTGTAATCCAGGTGAGTTAACAGTGAACATCTGGGAAGGTTTTATCTTGGTCATATTGTTACCACCAATGGGCCAAGGTTCAGGGGCAACTTGCACATCTTAGAGTAAGGGACTGACAAAACCAAATAAGTTTTGGTTGGTGGGCTACTACAATAGGAACTGCCAATCAGTATAGTGTTAGGAATTCCCATGTTACAGCTGGAAAAGAATGGCTTGAGAACACAACTGTCAGAATGGAGCATGACAGTTTAGGTGGTAAGTAAAGGGTAACACATATGGAGGCTTTACAGAGGTCTTAGCAGTTATACCTTTCCAGTTTCCCAGGGGAATGGTGATTTGATCCTAAATTCTACCTTATGTGTACTATTTAAGAACAGGGGAATAAAGGAAATCCATATGGTGAGAAGATGAAAAGTCACATAACAGAGTTATTTCTGTGTGATTTTTAGATCTTCTGTTTTCTCACTGGCACTCTCAGGACCTTTTCCCCTTATTCCTCAGCACCTTTTTCACTCATTCCTCAGCTCATAGCAACAGTTATGATTCACTTTTCAGAAGTAGAAACTAAGAATCAGAAAAATAAATGGCAAAGGCATATCAGAAATACTGACATGTATGTTTACTTCCAGGAATTAAACTAGTCTTAAGGTAGGTGTGTTACTGAAGGAAACTCAGTCATCCAAGTGGCAGGGGAGTTGTGGGGAACCAGAGAGGTCATGATGATTAGTACCAAGTACCTTTGGACAACCCATCATCTGAAGGTCTGGGCACACCTAGCCTTCGGAATAGAGTATGGGGACTTGGCTGATTTTTGTGGCTATATGGTAGAATGAAGAGAAAGCCTCGCTTTCCCTATAGAGCCAGATGGAAATTGCCCTATGAGCTGAATCAGCATCATCTACATTATTTTGGGAGACCCAAATATATATATACACACCAAACAGTTTCTTTTACATACAGAAACTTGCCCTGAGTCTGAGAAAGCTATTAACCCTATCTTTTCTGGTTTATCTTACCATGTTCCTCAAAGGTGACTTACCCATCTGTCCACTTTTTGAGGTATTAAATCCTAAGTGAAACCCATATTTTGTCACAGACATAATAAAACTCCCAAGCCAGAGTTAAATAATTACTCTCCTATTTAGGACCAGGTAGAATGAACCATAGATTGATAGAGAAATAATGCATAGGGATAATGAATGACTTGACACATTTTTGGTGGTAGGAATAACTATCAGATGGGGTAGGATTTATGGGATTCAAAACCCTCACTAACATAATATTAGACATGAGTACTTAATATAGTCATACCAATTTTTGTTTATGGTGCTAGGCTATTAGACAGTAAGAGGGTTTGCTGAGAAGTAGTCTGGGGCACAGTGAAAGTGATCAGTTTTTCTTCTAGATGCATTCTTTAAAATATTATATTCCTTGAGAGGAAGCCCCCAAAGGTAGGTGTGATGGTTATAGTAATGTATCAATTTGGCTAGGTTATTGTGTCCAGTTGTTTGGTCAAGCAAGCACCAGCCTTGTTGTCACTGTAAGGATATTTCAACAATGAGAGAAGTCTCATCTAATCAATTGAAGGTCTCAGAAGGAGAAGTGATGATTTCAGTGGTCAGAAGGGAGAATTTCTCTCTCTACTTTAGTCAGCCAGCTTCTCCTGGGGAATGAATCAAAAACCTCCATCAAAATTCCCAGCTTGAGGCCTGCCCTAAGGAATTTGGACTTGCCCATTTTCACAGTCAAATGAGCCAATTTCTATTAAAAAATCATAATATTTACTGACATACATAAATATATCTCCTGTCAGTTATGTTTCCTAGAGAGCCCTAATTCAGATTTTGCTACAGGGAATGGTTCTTGAAAAACAGAATCTTAAGAATAAGATTTCTGAGTTAGCTCTGGGTGTTTGGGATTGGTTCTTTAATCTGATTAGATTGAAGGGCGCTAATGACTCAATTTCCAACAATCAAAATGGCACTGGTGTTCATGGTATGTGTTGGAAATAGAGCTACACAAAATATCACCAATGGATATGACTACTCAAATGTTTATAAGAGGCAGGGATCTTGTTAAGAGTGGTTTTGACATCTTAATAGAGTTTGTGGAGCTAAAAAGTATGATCATGATGGCTGGTTGTTCTTAAATATGCTGGACATAACTGTAAAAGAGATGGATGAGCTCAAGATTTCAAATTTCCAACTTAAGTGCTGCATGAAGGACTTGAAAATTTCTATGTGTGCTTTGAAATAAAATTTTATTTTGTGTAGCTGCAAACTTGAGGCTTCTGAAAACCAGGCCAAGAGTCTCCATGTGGAAGTGGTTGAATTACAGTATAAATTTAGTTTCCAGCCTTGCAGTGTGTCTGCTGTTTAAGGGCATTGAAAAGGAAGAAGGTACTGAAAATTGGAATGGGACATAGAGTTGATAATGATGACTTTGGGGACACTGAAACCTACATTTTGCAGAGTTTTTCTCAGATAAGCCTCTAATTATCTGTCCTGATGAATTAACTACCCAAGCCCCAATCTGCCTTGAGGAATCTGCCATCCAACCTCCACCTGTAGAGATTAACCCTGCTGTGTCTGATAAACCTGTATCAACCCCTGCTCCTCCCTCTCCCTAGAGCAAACCTCTCTCACTTCCCTGTCTGAAGAGATTAATCCTATTTCAGCAGATGAAACTGCAATGGAATGCCCTGAGGTAACTGATTTACAAGAACCTTCTAATTCTTCTTGTGACCCACCCCCATCACCCCTCTTTTCTTGCAGACCTGTAACTAGACTGAAATTCCAACATGACCACAGTGATGAGGTATAAAGTATGATCTATGAAATGTACTACATTCCAAAAGATGGCATGACTTTCCAATTTATATAGAAATAAATTAAGGGAATTTGTGTAGGGATGGATATTAAGGGTGGGATATAATGGTGGAAGGACTATAAAGTTGGATCACGCTGAATTTATTTACATGGGCCCGCTAAACAGAGATTCTGGATTCGTTGGTATAGTTCAATGGGCTAGAAAAGGGTTCTGACAATTTGTTTAGGTGGATGGCTGAGGCATGGGCAAAAAAGTCCATTGCCTGATGTCAAAATGTCAGAACTGCCTTGGTATAATGTAGATGAGGGTACCCAAAGGCTTAGAGAAATTAGAATGTTAAAGTAGATTTATTATGTAAGACCTGCTCACCCGCTCCAAGTATGTCCAGAGGACACACCTTTCTGCAGGATTGTGAGGAATAAATGTTTGAGACTACCTCTATCATCCTTGAGGAGCTCTGTGATTGCTCTTCTCTGTAGGTTAGATATTACTGTGGGAGCTGCTACCACTGAACTTGGATGGTTAAACACAATGGGGATGATTGGATTTCAGCTTGGCAGAAGCCAAATGGCAGCACTTAATTAAAAAGATAAGATGTGTATAGCTATCATGATAGACAGCAGATTCAAAGCAATAATCAAAACAGCCTGACTTCCAAAAACTTATGGCATTGGCTAGTAGGTCATGGGACACTGGAAGTAAAATAGATGGGCAGCCTACTCAATTGTACTTAATCTTTATAAGCAGAAGAGTTTTAGGTCAAGTGAACAAAAGTCTAACTTGAATTACAAAAACAGGGTCATGGCCCTTCAATCAATTTTAAGACTTGAGACAGTTTACAAACCCAGAGTCTCTTGAATGAAGGAAAGGCCAAATCCCCTTGGAGAAGGACCCTGCTATACTGCCAAAAATTATACTATTAATCTTCCTCTCAACCTTCCCCAAAGAGACTTGTAGCCATTTACCTGGGTAAGTGTGCATTGGAGAACAGAAAATAATCAGGCATTTCAGGTATTATTAGGTGCTGGCTCAGAAGTGGCATTAATTCCAGGAGACTCAAAAGGCCACTATGTCCACCTGTCAGTGTAGGGGCTTATGGAGGTCAGGTGAGCAATGGAGTTTTAAGTCCATTTCAACTAGGTCCAGTGGTTCTGGTTATTTCACAAGTTCTGGAATGCATTATTAGAATAGGAATACTCAGAAACTGGCAAATCTCCCCACATTGGTTCCCTAACTTGTGGAGTGAGGGATTTTATGGTAGTGAAGGCCATATGAAAGCCACTAGAACTGCCTCTACCTAGCAAGATACTAAATCAAAAGCAATACTAGGGAGGAATGTCAGAGATTAGTGCCACTATCAAGGACTTGAAGGATGCAGGGTTGGTGAGTCCTACCATATCCCCTTTTAATGCTTCTATTTGGCCTATGCAGACAATAGGTGGATCTTGGAGGATGGCAGTAGATTATCATAAATGTAACTAAGTGGTAACTCCAATTGCAACTTCTTTTCCAAATGTTGGTATTGTTGTTTGGGAAAATGAGCACATTCCTTGGTACCTGCTATGCAGTTATTGGTCTAACAAATGCTTTTGTCTCAATTTCTGTTAGTAAAGACCACGAGAAACTGTATGTTTTTAGCTGGCAAGAGTAGCAATGTACCTTCATTGTCCTACCTGAGGGGTAGGACAGCTCTCCAGCCCTATGGCATACTCTAGTTCTGCATGGACCTTGACTATCTCTCCCTGCCAGTAGACATCACACTGGTCCATTATATTGATGATGATATGTTGACTGGGCCTTGTGAGCCAGAAGTAGCAATTACTCTAGACTTGGTAGTAAAGCATTTGTGTATCAGAGTATGGGAGATAAATCCAACAAAAATATAGGGGTCTTGTACCTCGGTGAAGTTTCTCAGTGTCCAGTGGTGTGGGACATGATAAGATAACCCATCTATGGTGAAGAATAAGCTGTTGCATCTGGCCCCTTCCACACCCAAAAAAAGGCACAATGTGTAGTTGGCCTCTTTGGATTTTGAAGAGAACATATTCCTTATTTGGGTGTGTTACTTTGGCCTGTTTACTGAGTGACAAGAAAGCTGCTAGTTCTGAGTGGGGACCAGAACAAGAAAAGGCTCTGCAATAGGTCCAGGCTGCTAAGCAAGCTGCTCTGCCACTTGGGTCATATGATATGAACTATCAGATCTAATGGTGCTGGAAAGGTCAGTGGCAAATAGAGATGTTGTCTGGAGCCTTTGGCGGTTCCCTATAGAAGAGTCACAGCACAGACTGTTAGGATTTTGGAGCAAAGCCTGACATCATTTGCAGATAATTACTTTTCTTTTGAGAAACGACTTTTGATCTGCTACTGGGCCTTAGTAGAGACTGAATGTTTAACCATGAACTATCAAGTTACCATGATTTGTAAGTTCCCCATCATGAAACAGATGTTGTCTGACCCATGAAGCCATAGAGTTGGGCATGCACAGCCATACTTCATCATAAAATGGAAAAATGGTATATATGAGGTAGGGCTTGAGCAGTCCCAGAAGGCACAAGAAAGTTACTTGAGGAAGTGGCCCAAATGCCCATGGCCTCCACTCCTGCCATCTTACCCTTTCTTTTTTAGCCCACAGTTATGACCTCTTTGGGAGTTCCTTACAATCAATTGACTGAGGAAGGGAAAATTTGGGCCTGGTTCACAGACAGTTGTGCATGATATATAGGTATCACCTGAAAGTAGACATCTACAGCACTAAAAGTCCTTTCTAGAACATCCCTGAAAGACAGTAAGACAGTGAGGAATTCTCTCAGTGGGCAGAACTTTGAGTAGTGTACCTGGTTGATCATTTTGCTTGGAAGGAGAAATGGCCAGAGATGCATTTGTATGCTGATTCATAGACTGTCACCAATGGTTCAGCTGGATAGTCAGGGACTTGACAGGAACATGGTTAGGAAGTTGATGACAAAGAGGTCTGGGAAAAAGGTATGTGGAATAACCTTTCTGAATGGGCAAAAATCCTGAGGATGTTTGTGCCCCATGTAATTTCTAACAGAGGATGACTTCGGTAGAGGAAGATTTTAATATTCAAATGGATAGGACAACCTTTTCTGTGAATACCAGTCAACCTGATTTCTCAGTCACTCCTGTCATTGTCCAATGGGTTCATGAAGAAGGTGGCCCTGGCAGTAGGGATGGAAGTTATGCATGGGTTCAGCAGCATGAACTTTTACTCTCCATGGACTTTTACTCACCTGGTTACAACCACTGCTAAGTGACCAGTAGGCCAGCAGCAGAGACCAATACTCAGTCCCCCATATGACACCATTCCTCAAGATGATCATCCTGCTACCTGGTGGAAGCTTGATTACATTGGACTATTTCCATCATGGAAAGTGAGTGTTATGTTCTAACTGGAATAGACATATATAATTAGGTTATGGGTTTGCCTTCCCTTCATGCAACACCTCTGACAAGACTACCATGCATGGAATGTTTTATGCACCATCATGATATTCCACACAGCATGGCTTCTATTCAAGAAACCCACATCATGGCACTGAAGTGTGGGAATGGCACATGCTTATGGAATTCACTGGTCTGTTTGCCATCATTTTGAAGTAGCTGAATAGATAGAATGATAGAATGGCCTTTTGAAGACTCAATTACAGGGCCAATTGGGTGGCAATACCTTGTCTGCAACACTGGGGGCAGTGTTCTTCAGAAGGTAATATGCTCTAAATCAGCTTCTACTCTGTGGTGCTGTTTCCTCTATAACCAGCATTCATGAGTCCAGGAATCAATGGGGGCAGGGGGTGGGGGGAATAAGATTGGCACCACTCACTATTACAGTGATTCCATTGAACTGGAAGTTAAACCTGGTCACTTTGGGCTCCTCATGCCTCTGAACCAACAGGAGAAGAAAGAATTATTTTACTGCTTAGGGTGATTGATCCTGACTATCAAAGGGAAATAGGACTGCTGTTCCAGAATGGAGATAAAGAAGTGTTTGTCTGGAATTAGGTGATCCTCTATGTTATCTTTTCATAACATCATGCCATGTGATTAAAGTCAAAGAAAAACTGCAACAACCCAATCCAGGCAGGACTACCACTGGCCCGGAAACTTCAGGAATGAAAGTTTGGGTCACCACACCAGGCAATGAACCATGGTGAGCTGAGGTACATGCTAAGGGTAAAGGGAATATAGTTTCCCTATCTTATTCCCTTATTATATGACATAAATTATATTAACATCATATTACAGTATTTAAGTTATAGGATATTAAGTTTAAGAGTAAATACTCTCCAATAACTTGCATCCTATTCTGGGGAAAGTTAGTGTGTTTCTGATTGTATGCAGGATCACTTAATATTGTTAGGTGAAATTTTGACTGCGATTGTTTTAATTTAGAGGTTAAGTGTGGTTTAGGAGATGTGTATGGTGCCAAGTTGAGAAGGGGTGGACTTTGATGGTTAAGCTCATGTGTCAGTGTGTCAGGTTACTGTGCCAGTTGTTTGGTTAAGCTAACACTGGCCTAATTGTAAATGTAAGGATATTCTGTGGACTTAAATCATCAGTAAATTGATTGCATCTGTGGCTGATTACATCTATAAACAACTGAGAAGATTGCCTTCAACAATAAGAGATGTGTCACCTAGTCAATTGAAGGCTTTTAAAGGAGAAGTGTTGATTTCGTCATTCAGAAGGGAGACCCTCCATCTCTACTTCACCATCTAGCTTCTCTTTGGGAAATGACTGTTCACTGAAAATCGCAGATTGAGTCCTACCCTATGAAATTTAGACTTGCTCATCCACACAGTCATGTGAGCCAATTCCTATAAAAGTCTCATAATATTTACATTATATAAACAGACCCCCACCCCACCCCCACAATTCCATATTTCTCCCATTGGTTATGATATTTAGTGATTCCTGACTAATATAGTAGGTAACCTGGATGAATCATAAGATATCTCCATTCAGCCTGACTAATGTATATCAGCACCAGGATACATCTTTTAAGAAGTTATTTCCTTTTTTTATTAGAAGTAACTATCAAAATCTGGGATTGTTTTTAGGAAACTAAACTAAGATCAGGTCAGGGACCATTTGAAATATAGTCCCAGTGTCTTAGTGAATTGTTGTTAAACAGAGAAGTATCACAGTCAGGAAAGCACTGACTGTACTTGAGCACTCCAGGCCAAATGGAACTGAATCAAACAAGTCAGTGACTGTGACAGATGAAAATACCTTCAAGTAGGCTTGCTGGTGAGTAAAGAATTAGAAGACATTCTAATGAACTTAACCATTTCCCAGAATGCTACGAAGAAAATGTCTTTATAACATTCAAACTTATGAAATTTGGAAATGAGTTTAATTATTTTTGCATCAATTTCAGTCTCAAGCTTTTCCAAGTGAATTTCTATATCTAAGCAGAGAGTATGATTGATTCCTCTACCCCACAAATTCTTTTAGTTATTAAAGCTCATAAAGGAAGGAGAAGAGCTAGAAGACAGATTAAGAGAAGATAAAAAGTCTTGAGAAGGGTACATAGAAATGACACTGCTTACAATTCAAACCACTGGGACCAATGAGAATATACAGAAACAGATAATGTTTCAAGCATAGTTTTAGAAGTCTTCAGAGAGACTGGGGGCATACCTGTGGTCTCCTACTTTGATCCATTATCATGGCCCCAGGTAGCAGTATGGTTACAGGGAAGAAGTTCCATGGTTCCTCACAGCAGGATTCATTATTTCAAAAAAGTACTAGACATCTGATTTAGATGTGACCCTTTCTCCTTTTTCTACCCATCCTTTCTTCTCTTACCTTTTGTTTTCTTTTCCTTCTAAGGTCTTGGAAACTATCCATATCCAGGTAATAATATCTTTTAATTGTACTTTCCTTTGTGGATAATGGCAACATCCAGTCAGTAGAAACTGTCATACTTGTATGCCCAGACTTGGAAAGAATTCAGAGCTGTAGACACTGAATGTAGTGAATTTCAACATTAAAGTGTTGGCTTAGCACTGTCAACAGCAGGAAGGCATTAAGCAACAGGATATACTTCTTTTTCACTTTCTTTGTATTAATGTAAGAGAGAGGCAGAGAAGAAAGATTAGTCATTATCCCATTTCTTTCATCATGGATACCACTGTCAGAATTTCCTAGAGCTGCCACAAGTTACTATAAATTCAATAGCTTAAAACAATAGAAATGCATTCTCTCACACTTGTGGGGGTCAGAGTCTGAAATCAGCGTGTCCTCAGGGAATATTCCCTCCAAAGGCTACAAGGTAAAATCCTTTCCTTGCTCTTCTAATTCCTGTTGACTCCTTCTGTTCCTCTGCTTGTGGCAGCATAACTCCGTTCTCGGCCTGCCTTCACGTGACTTCTTCCCTGTGTGTCTATACCGGTTTCTACTTTTGTGCTCTTAAATCCACCCTAATCCAGGTTAAACTCATCTCAGTATTCTAAATTTAATTTCATTTGCAAAGACCTTATTTTTTCCCCAAGTAAAGTCACACTAACAGGTTCTGTTGGGTAGGACATGGCTGTGTTTACTCTGAAGATCACCATTCAACATGCTTCAGGAACTTAGAATATTCCTTATCTCAAATACTAAAAATGTTGATTTGGGATCCCTCTTAATACATTCAGAATGGCAAGAGAATACATGGAGGAAATGCCAAGCAAAGACAAATGTCTTCTCATTTCAGGGGAAGATACACGACAGAATTGAAAGAACTCATGAAATTTGGGGAGAGCTCTAGAAATAGTGAATTTTCTGAAATCAAGGAATTAAAGGAGTTCATTAATAAGTTGCAGTTTAACAGAAAAAATCTCTCTACCCCATAGCCTATATATATATCCCATATTAATAGTGGTGCCATTAAAAAAAATATCAGGCAGAGTGCACTAAAGTGAATGAACACAGCATGTCCTGAATTCAAGATGCCTTGGACTCTGTTGAAAATCAGTAGACTGTGCCAAGGAGTGATTTTAACAGATATCCATGGCTGATGAGAACCAAGAAAAAATAAAAGTCATGCACTATTATTATTTATTAATCTTATTAATTTTGAAGGATACCACAATATTCACTTGTTACACAAATGTAGTTTGGAGAAATGGATTACCTTAAAATAGTAATATTTATTTTATTTAGAAGACATGATATTTAAAACAGGATATGAAAAAAGTACCAGTAAAGCTGCTATAGGTGCTAGATGCCTTGTGGAGATTGGTTTAAGATGTCCCTAGTTAGGTACTGATTGTACAACATTTCTATGAAACATAGGGTCAGTAGTATCTAGGCATTTAAGTAATGACTCCAAAAAGTAGGCACCACCACCAAATAGCCTTGACTTGCTGATTATAAAAATTAGGAACATATTGGGAGTTAGTGGCTACTACGGGAGGTTTGAAAATTATAACTTGATTGCTAAGTGATTTAATGACTTACCTTGCAATTATGAAAAGAAGGCTCAATTGAATCTAATAAAGAAGATACTGAATTCCAGGCCAATAGATCATCTTGAAACTTGACAAATAATTGAAGAAAATGTTTACAGGCATTCAAAGAACTTGAAGATTGGCTAGTGAATGCCTCTGGTTTTAGCTTCCATGGATCTGGTTAAATTCATTATTATATGGGTGATGATTCTGAGAATGTAGAGAAGCTGATCTCTTTCAGGATAAGGCTGGGAATTAGATCCAATAGATTATAATAGATTATGATCAGTCTGAGATTGAGATTCAGTTCTTTACCGTCAGATTAGAATTCTTGACCCTAAAGAGAGTCATTGCAGGTAGGTTATAGAAATTCGTGAATTAATTAAGATGCCTTTTTTGTCCTTCAAACATTTTTATTTGTTTGTTTATTTTACAGAAAAATCATGCACGAAGTACAGAGTTCCCACATACCACCCTATTACTAACACCTTGCATTAGTATAGTACATTATTACAATTCATGAAAAAACGTTTTTATTATAATTGTACTGTTAACTATAGTCCACCATTTCAGTGGGATTCACTGTGTTGTGTAGTCCTGTTTTGTTTTATTCATATTCTAGTAAAATATATTTACCTAAAATTTCCCCTTTTAACCAAATTGACATATACAGATCAGTGTTGTTAATTACATTCACAATGTGCTCTCATCACCACCAATCGGTACCAAAACTTTCTGATCAACTCAAATAGAAACTCTGCAATTTAAGTATTAACTCTGATGTATGAACTTAATTAACTTATATATGATTAGTGTTAAGACAGAGGCTAAGATTCAGTGATAAATGGCCTTAAAATCAACTTTAATTTTAATATTCACTACAGGTGAGTCTTAGAAACCAAGAAACATGCCATTTTGTTTGTCTCCTTGCTTGGAAAGAGTTGTCAGTTCATGTGGTATCAAAGGGATTAAGAGGTGCTACTCCTGATGAAGAGATATGGTCAGAAACAGTTCTCTGACAACTGTCAATTAAATAGGGAGTGGAAAGAAGGACATTTTATTTCAGGATCAGAGCTATGAGTGGAGGCAACTTCAGCACCAAGCTATCATTGAGTGAAGGTTTCCAACCACCAATGGCAATACAGCGTCTTGCCAGTTTTCTTCCTCCATCTCCAGCTGACTCATAATTGTGGATCACATGCTCTTCAGTGGCCTAGACACATGAGAGCCCCATGGACACAGACAGTTTGGGTGGGACTAGAAAGCTTTAACACTTCCTGACAGAGTTGGGACTGGATAGAAGCAGTAGAGTTAAGTGCTCTGTGATTAGAGTAGAAGGATATGCAGAGCTTCCCGTACATCCTATTTATCACAAGCAGGTAAGTAATCCAATGACAAACTATCTTTCACGGGGTCTATTTTATACAACCATTTGCATATCAATTTTCTTAGGTTGTCTAGAAAGCAGGGTCTAGGGTAAGGATTAAAGCGCTGATAGTTATTTAGGAGGTGCAAGCCTAGATTACAGAGGGTGAGGGAAAAGGAAAGGGAAAGCAATAAAGGGAAGATGTGCTGTGTCATATCCTGCTGCATGATGTGCTGAGAGAGTGAGCAGACCATTCACTGTGCATATTTGCTTAGCAGTCAGAATTTCTTCAGAAAGATTACACTGGAACCTGCAACTGAAAATAGGCATCAGGAGAGTTAAGTCCTTGTTTTGGTTTGTTAATGCTACCAGAAATGTAATATACCAGAAACGGATCAGCTTTTACAAAAGGAATTTATTAAGTCACAAGTTTACAGGATTAAGGCTGTAAAATTGTCCAAATTAAGTCATCCAGAAAAAGATTCCTTGAATCAAGGAAGGCCAATCTGGGAAGGCATGTGACTGGCTTCTGCTGGTCCTTCGGCTTTTTGTTTCAAACAGCTTCTCTGGGGGTGTTTTCTTTCTGCATCACCAAATGTTTCTGTTGGCTTTGAAGCTTTTTCCAAAATGGTTCTAAAAGGATTGCAGTAAGCAATCCTACCTTGAATGGATAGAGGCATATCTCCATGGAAACCACCTAATCAAAAGGTCCCACCCACAATTGGGTGGGTCACATTTCCATGGAAACAACTTAATTATAAAGATCCTACCCAAAAATATTGAATAAGCATTCAAGAACATGGCTTTTCAGGGGCACACAACAGTTTAAAATCGGCACGGTCCTCTTTCACTTTCTTTTGATCAACATTTATCACCATCTCCCCACTCCTGCCATTTTCCTGGAGAGCTAAATTCTTCCCTCCCAGGTTAAATTAGAGAGCCAGAGCCTATAACTCATGGTGTGTGATTTATCCAGGTCTGGTTGGGTCAGTCGTATAGAGACTGACTAGTCTCTATCTCCCAGTACCAGGTTATGAACAAATTAAGTTATCTGAAAGCCTCTAGGTTTTCAGAGACGTTTGACAACTTCGCAACTACTTGTCCAAGGATGTTTTGGAACTGGCCTGGAGAACTGTTAGTTGTCATGGCTTCTGCTTAGAATTAATTTCTTCTTAGAAAGAATATAAAGAGTGATTGAAGCAACTTCAGTTTAATTTTACAGATGCAATAAAGGTTTAACATTATTGCTAGAATTTTTTTTTTTTTTAGGATAGGACCGCTTTTTTTTTTCCTTCTTGTGTTTCAGCTTTTATTGGAGGGGGCATAGTTAGTATCTGGGCAATGATCCATATATTTGCAGGCATAATTAATATAGAGATTGGAATGACAACACAAAAGATGCTGAAATTTTATTTCATTTCACTTTATTCCACACTTTCATGATGTAATTTTAATGGCATGAAACTTAAAACGCTCAGAATGAATTTCATTTAAATGTAGTATTTCCTCACTGAAGAAAAACTGCTAGCTTAATGGTAGTTCTTGTTTCAATATTCAGTTCCTTGACACCAAGGAAGCAGGAAAGCAGTGCAGTATAGTGGCTAAGAGCAAGAGATCTGAAATCAGGTAGATTCAAATTATTAGCACAGTTTCCTTTACCCTTTTGTACTTCAAGGACTTATTCATGTGTATAATGAAGAAATTGTGCCAAAACTCAGTTTTTGTGCAGCTTAACATTGTCCATTTCATGTAAACATTAGCCTTTTTTAAAGGAAGTGATTCTAATCCTAGTTTGATCAAGAATACTGTCATTTATTTCTGGTCTGCGTTCCTTAAAATTCTGGCATTTAAAAATATCCCCCAAACATAGTTGTCCCATCAGGAGACGAATTACATTCTGCTGTATTTAGTATTGTATCTGCCAATGTTTAAACCTAATTTTGCACTGAGCAGCTCTTGTTTTTTATGCAAGACTTTGTTCCCTCTCATATATTTTGCAAAATTCTGACTGCCTGCTCTTTACTTGTTAACCACAGAAGGGATCTCTCTCTGTTGGCTCCAATCTTTCTGTCACAGTGGGCAAAGAGAAAGCTTTTGTTTTTGCTTTTTTTGTCAAAGAGAAGACACATCTCTGGAGCCTGAAAACAGAAAACAGGTTTCCCATGGAGCACCATCAGTAAATTTCCAGGGCACCACCTTGACTATTCCCAGGGCAGAGTAGCCCAGAAGTATTACTATTTAAGTCTCCTAAGCTTGCCTTTGGGTAGGACTTCTCTAAGAAGATGAATTAAGACCAGAGTTTCTTATCAATTAATAAATGATCAATTAATAAATGATCAATCTTATTAATAAATAGAGGGCAGGCCACAGTGGCTCAGCAGGCAGAGTTCTTGCCTGCCATGCTGCAGACCCGGGTTTGATTCTGGGTGCCTGCCCATATAAAAAAAAATTGTATATAACAAGAGTTAAAAGTAAAATGTCCCAGCACCAAGGCAGGAAGCCTAAGTGAAGTGGGCCAGCATGAAACATTTCTCTTTCCTCTTTAATTGTAAGAAAAATAACAGCATGGCCAAGATGCTAGGGGAAAGTTGATACTTGGTACAAGGAGTTAAATATCCACTGTAGGACTGACTGATATAATTTCTTTATTGGGAAAAGTGAAACAGGTACTTTTCTGGGGAAAGGGCCCTGATGTTGGTAGATGTTCCTATTTAAAATAAAAACAAAATAGAACAAAACTATACCTTTATGTGAAATAGTTATAGATTAACTGCACCAATTAATGACAAATTAAAAAAAAAACAACTGGAGGGTCCTACAAATTTGTAGACCATGCAAAAATGATCTGTAGCTAAATTCTGGTCAGCAGTTAGTATAGAGGACTTAGAGTTCACCTAGAAGTCTCAATTTCTCTAGAAAGCCTTCACTGTCACTGATTATAGGTTTTCTAAAATGTTTGTATGTTTGAATTTGTTTTCTTATAGTTAAACTTTGTTTACTTTTAAATTTTAACAGATTTATTGAGGTATAATTGATATACAACTACATAGTTTTAAAAAAGCATCATTTAAATACATTTTGGTACATCTATACACTCAGGAAAGCATCACCACAATTAAGAGAATAAGCATAGCTATCACTCCCAAACGTTTGCTTGTGTACCTTTGTGATCTCGTCTCTCCTGTGTAGCCTCCCTCCCACTTTCCCATCGCCAGGCAGCCAATGATCTGCTTTCTGTCCGTATAATATTATCTCATTGTCCTTTCAATATTTATAGGACCTGTAGGGATGCCGTAGCTTTCATTCGTGTTACTGATAAATTGTGTCCTCTCTCTATTTTCCAATCAGTCTGGCCAGAGGCTTATCAATCTTACTGATTTCTTTAAAAAACCAGCTTTTATTTTTGTTGGTTTTCTCTAGTTCTTCTGTTTTCTATTTTTTACATTTCTGCTTTCAATTATTTACTTTCTTCTACTGACTTTGGGTTTAATTATCTTCTCTTCTAGTTTTTTTTTTTTTACAGTAGAAACAGGTAGTTGACTTGAAACATTTTTCTTTTCTAGCACTGATGGTTAGACCTAGAAATTTCTCTGCAAGCGCTACTTCAGCAACACCCCATAAATTTTGATGTGTTGTGTTCTCATTTTTGTTCAGTTCAAAGTACTTTCTAATTTCTTTGTTAATTTCTCCTTCTATCCTTGGGTTATTTATAAATATGCTATTTGGTTTCCACATATTTGGGGAGTTTTAGATGACTTTCAGTGGGTGATTTCAGATTTATTTCTACTGCTGTAGTCATATAACATTTTGGATTACATGAATTTTTAAAATTAAGACTTTCTTTGTGGCTCAGAATACAGTCTATAAATTGGTAAATGTTCTCATGCACTGTAAAGAATGTGTGTATTGCTATTTTTATGTGGAATATTCTATTCAGTGACTCTAATTTGGTTGATAATGCTATTCAAATCATCTATATTCTTATAGATCTTTTTTCTATTCATTCTATCATATGTAGAAACAGGGGTATAAAATCCCTAACTGTAGTTCTGAATTTGCCTTTTTATTTGTGTTTTTAAAAGTTCTGTTTTTAGGTGCATAAGCATTTATCACCGTTACATTATTTTTATTAACCCACCCATTTATTATTATAAAATGACTTTTTTTTCCCCCGGACAGTATTCATAGCTCTGCTTGACTGAATTAACTTTGAGACTCTAGGTTTACTTGGATTATTTTTATCATGGTACATAATTTTCAGGCTTTATACCTTTGAATTATATTTAAAATGGATTTCTTACACTTGGATCTTGGTCTTTTATCCAGTCTGACAAAGTCTGCCTTTTATTGAGGGTGCTTATACCATAACTTTAATGTGATTGTGATATAGTTAGGTTTAAACCTATCAAGTTGCTATTTGTTTTCTATGTGTAACTTCTGTTCCTTTTTTTATTTGCCTTCTTTTACATCACTTGCTTATTTTTTGTTTTAATTTTTAACTTCTTTGTTTTATTAACCATAACTCCTATCTTTTTTATTTTAGTCGTTACTTCAAGTGTATACTAGGTACCTTTTAGCTTATCACATATATTAATATATATCTGATATATCTTTAATATGTATATATCTTTATATATATCTTTAATATATATCTATATTATACCACTACACATGCAGTAAAAGAATGTGGATGGATGGTTCAGTGGTAGAATGCTCGCCTCTCACGCTGGAGACCTAGGTTCGATTCTCAGACCATGCAACCCCCCCAAAAAAAGTATACTCCTGGTCTTTGTGTTATTGTGATAGTACATTTCAGTTCTACATATGTCATAAACCTCATATTTCATTGTTATTATTTAAAATAGTAATTCTCTTTTTTCCTCTTGCCCATATATAACCAAACAAACAAAAAAAACCTTACCTCCCTTATTCTTCCTTGTTTATGACAGTCTTAAATATTCCTTCTGTGTACATTATATAACCACATCAGACTGTATTAGTTTTTATTTCAACCATCATACATAATTTTGGAATCTCAAGAAGAAAGGAAAACTCTCTTGTATTTACTCCTTTTTAGCTTCTTTCTTTTATCCTGATGTTTCAGTGTTACTTCTATCATATCCTTTCCATTTAGAGAACAGGGGTTATTCCTTTTTCATAGCCAGGAGAGAGTAGAAGTCCAGCTTCCATACTGGCCTCTTACTGACACCCAAAGAGGTAGCTCTTTGTTAGCACTGAGTAGGGGTGGAGTTTTGCTCACTGGTCCGAACTGCTACCACCCTGGCTGGGAGAGTCAGGAGTTTCTCATTACTGCTTCTCATGTGGTTCCCACAGGGACTGTGCTAGGAGGGATGGGGCTTCTTATTGCCTAGGAGAGATGACAGTCCTGGCTTCCTACTTGCCTCTTTCCTGGTCCTTTAGCTAGAGAGAATAGGCTTTTTGGGGAGCTTTATTTTTTGTCTGTGTGCATAGTCAATTTGGGGATACTGACGTCTCCATCTTCAAGTCTGTGATATATGAGGCTAAAAGAAAACCCAAGGAGCTTAACACCATGTCATTCTGTGGGTCCCTCCTTCTCCACCATACTTCCTTCTACTTTCCACTTTTCATTGTCGTCTTATATTAGTTTTATTTATCGTTTTCAGAGATTTAGTTGTACATAGCAGGAGGAATAGGGAAAATAATTTACTCCATCTTCCTAAAGGCAGAAGTCTAGACTTTAAGAAACTAGAAAATTCATATATATTTTCTCATATATTTGGTATTTTGTTACTCTTCAATCTATCATTTAGATTATGAATTTCACCTTGTTGAGTGCTGGGATTTTTTATAGTTCTTGAGTATTTTTATATACTCTTGAGCTTTTTCAGGAACACAAGTCAGAGAAAACTGTTTGATCCTTTTAAGTCTTCTAAAATAAAGTTGGTAGAGCAGGTGCTTTGTCTATGGCTTCAATTATTCTCCACTACTGAGGCAAGATTATTCTGAGTACTCGATCCAGTGTCCTGAGGATTAGAGAATTTCCATTCTGGCTGAGGTCTCTGTACTATTCCTGACTCTAGGTTTGCTCTGAATACTGTTTCCTCTAATCCTTTAGGCTAGTCCTTCCCTTAGGTAATTTCCTTGCATGTATGTGCTTCTCTGTACTCTGCTAAATACTTGAGAGGGGTCCTCTACAGATCTCTGGGGTTCTTTTTCTGTGCAGCTTTCTCCTTGCCAGTACTCTGTTCCTGCCAGTTCTAACTACTTTGCTCTCTGCGGACTCGCAACACCAGCTCCTCAACTCCTGGAGACTGTTGGATTCCTGGGTTTTCCCCTTTTACATGCCAGTGACTGGGGAGTCTCTAAATGTAGTAAGCTGGTGCAATCATAGGGCTTACCTTATTTGTATCCCATCTCTCATATATCATCGCCCTTTGTCATTTGATGTCCAATGTCCTTAAACACCTGCTTTGCCTATTTTTTTAAGTTGTTATGCAGGAGAATAAATCCAGTTTTTGATTAGGCTCCAAATTGCCAAGAAGCAGAAGTCTTACTTTAAAAAAATTCTGCACAAGTGTTCTTGCTTCTCAACTTGATTCTGTCACCTCGTAGGGCAGTGGCTGTACTCATAAATTGTCTTGTACAGTATATATTTATTGACAGATATTTGAATCTGAATAGAAGAGAATGCTTGTTTATTGGCCATTTGAAATTACATTTGAGTAATACTGCATCAAAATATTCAAGGGCACATTTCAGTTGGTTCTTTTACTGTTATCCTTTACTCTAGAGAGTCTGTATTATTTAACTGCACATGTGTTTTGAAAGTTCATTATGCCCCAAGTATACAATATGATGCAAAATTTGAAGTAAAATATAGGGACTGTACCAGCTGATCCTAAGTTTTGTGTCTATCTTCCTTCAAAACTTTTTATGAACTCAACCTTATGTGCCTTTTTCAAGTTTAAGTTTTAATGTGAAAATTCATTGTGTAAACTTATAAACTTGTCATTCAATTATTGTAGGAGTTAAAAGGTTGATGTTCTAAAGCTTGCAAACACAAGTCATAAACTATAAGGAAATGCAGACTTGAGCTTGAAGGATCTGAAACTTCAATAGAAACTTAGATGTGCAGATAAAGCACAATGACATGTGGAAGAGACTTGCTTAAAGGAAAAGAACATTCTAACTTTAGAAGTATTTACTCCCTTGAACTTGTTTTTGCACTGTACACTTCTTAGCTTTTGTACGCAAACAACATTTATCATAGTTCTTGCAAGTATATAAATTGTGCACCTGCCTGAAATAAATTTGTCTGAAGACTGATGTCTCCAGATCCCCTGATCACTTTTTCTCTTGTTTTACTTTAACATTCCTTAGGGTCATAGCTGTGGCCAACAAATTATTAGCATATGAGTTTGGTATTTATCCCTATTTGTTTTTTAGGCATGATATTTGTCATTCCTTTTTTCCTCTCTTATTTCCTTCTTTTCACTCTCACTCCCTGATATTTGGGGTCTCTTCCAATACTAAACCTTGCAATTCTTAGGAAATTATTCAATTTTTACTGAGGAGTTATTATAAAATTACCTGTTCAACTTAATTTCATAAAAAGCAGACTTAAATTAGTTAACCTACAGAAAATTAGTACTAAAAATACCTTTTACTAAATTAAACAAGCTTTAATTTGTAATGTCAGAGTATATAAATTTTAATGATTAAAGTTTTAAAAGTTTTATGATACACTCTTACTTCCCCCATATATAATTTATAGCTTGCTATTTTCCTTTTACAGGTAAGAAAACAAGTGAATGAAAGAGTTGAGTTTTGCTGTCACCCTGGGGATTCTCTTATTAACTTTCAAGGGTACATCTGTTGGTATGAGCTGTAAGTCTAGTACTGGGAAGCCAAGGCAGGAGTTCATTAATTCACTTGATAAACAAACATTTACAGAGCATTCACTATTCGAAAATGGCACAAAGTTAATAGTTGATTGGCATAGTGTGCTGTAGTCATATAAGGATGAAAGGGTGATCAAGGATTTTTAAAATTATGAGGGCATTAGTGATATATGAAAGACTGTGCAAATTATGTTGCAAATCATTCATGATAAAAGCTATATTTTTACTGATTTTCACCGCTTGACATTCTGTGTCAATCATATTAATTGGAAATTTTTCTAATTTTTCTTCATCTTTTTCACTCTATATGCAGTCTTTTTTAGGGGAAAAGAGAATCTACTTCCAGTGAATGTCACAAGAATTAATAAGGAAATGTTGCAAGAATTAATGGCAAAACCAATATTATGCCTTAAGAATGGAACAATAGGTAATTATATAATGCTGTAATCATTATTTTCCCTGGAAGGTAACTAACAGGATGGCAATCAGTCATGCTGAAATAATGTAGTATCTAGTATTCTCCAATGTCCTCTAGTCACTATGCATTAAGAATCTCTAATCCCATTTCCAAGGGTTTAATCTCTAAAATTTGGATTTATATAATACCACCCTACTATAGCATCTTCTCAAAGTGAAGGGCAGAATGGAGGAAATTGCTACATTTTCTTTAAAAGGAAAAGATACAATTTCTGGTATTTAGACCAAGTTAAATAAATAACTACTTCAGGATTTCATTTTATTATATGGATACAGACACATTTAAATGTACTATTCTGAATCAAACAGATTTAATTATTTTTGCAGAAATGAATAATTTGGAAAACCGGACAACTCAATCAATGAAGCAACCAATCAGAAAAGTTTAAATCTGAGAATTGATTAACCAGATAATTGTTTCAATCCTCCATTTAATTCAGAATCATTTATACAAAGTTTTAAAATCATTGAATCTGTATGTTTCACTCAAAACCAGAATATGCCAAGGTATAAATTCACTTATGGGCACCAATATACTAACTCTTGCCTCATGAATAAAAGGAACCCTAAAAATATTTCCAGTATTGGAATCTGAAAGGGAAGAGGCCAAAATATAGAATGTTAAATACACACACATACACACTTTGAGAAAGGTATTGGCAGTTTTATTTTTTTACCCTCCTGAGAGCTATTGTGAAAATAAAGCTAGTTCTTGTTCTCATAAAACTAAAGGAACATATGTTTAGGAAAAAAAAAATTAGAAATAAAGATGAAAACAGCACTTTGGCTGAATTACAATTAAAATGGCCTCACATTGTTCTCATTATTTAGAATCTAATTTTCTCTTAGTTTCAGATTCTACACTTTTTAGATACTCAAATCTATAAAATTGCATAGGATTTCTCCAACAGTTATCTATTTCTACATAAAAATTTATCCAGAGCTTAAAATTTTAAAACAGCAGTGATTATTTAATTTCTATTATGTGGGTTGACTGATATGGTTTACCCTGAGCTCACTAATGAGGCTTCATTGAGGTACAGTGTTAGGTGGGCTAGAAAGTATCAGATGGCCCCACTCAGCTGTCTGGTAATTGGTGCTGGCTGCAGCATGGAGCATATCTGTACTCCACAAACCCTCTCATTCTCTAGTAAGCTAGACATGGTTTCTTCACAGGTTGGTGCTTTTAGGGTTCCAAGACAATGAACAGAGAAACTACAAGGCTCTTAAGACCTAAACTTGAAAGCCACACAGTGTTGCTCCTGATGCATTCTAGTGTTCAAAGCAAGTCACAAGCCAGTGAAGATTTGAAGTTGGGAAATAGACTACACCTCTTGACGGGAAGAGCTACAAAAAATTGTAGCCAAGTTTAATATACTATAGCTTTAAAATAACTTTTTATTTTGAAATAAGTTCAAACTTACAAAACACTTGCCAAAATAAACCCCCAACATTTCCCCACCCCACCCCCAATACTCAGATCCATGAATTCTGAGATTTGGCTACATCTATTGCCTCCCCTTCTAATCTACATGCATCTATCAATTGATTGATCATTTATTTACCTAATCTCTCTATATTTTCTATTTATGTCTATCCGTCTATATATGTATTTATCATTCATCTATATTTTCTGAACATTTGAGAGCTGGTTACACACTCATACTCCTTGAACACATAATATTTCTATGTACATTTCCTATGAAAAAGGATGTTCATTTATGTAATCACCTTAAGTGCAGTTATTAAGTTCAAGAATTGTAATCTTGATATAAAGCTTACATCCTGTATTCCAGTTGTTTCTTATGTCCCAATTATGACCTTTGGAACCTTTCCCCTCCATTCTTAGATCCCACATGTGCTGGTTTGAAAGGAAGTATGCCCCCTAAGAAAAGCCATGTTTTAATATAAATCCCATTTCATAAAGGTAGAATAATCTCTACTCAATGCTGTATGTTTGAAAGTAATGAGATCATCTCCCTGGTTGATGTGATTTAGTCAAGAGTGGTTGTTAAATTGGATTAAGGGATGACATGTCTCCACCCATTTGGGTGGGTCTTAATTGGTTTATTGGAGTCCTATAAAAGAGGAAATATTTTGGAGAAAGAGATTCAGAGAGAGCAATACTACGAAGCAGAGAGTCCACCAACCAGCGACCTTTGGAGATGAAGAAGGAAGACGCCTCCCGGGGAGCTTCTTGAAACCAGAAGCCAGGAGAGAAAGCTAGCAGATGACGCCGTATTCACCATGTGCCCTTCCAGCTGAGAGAGAAGCCCTGACTGTGTTCGCCATGTGCCTTTCCGGATGAGAGAGAAACCCTGAACTTCATTGGCCTTCTTGGACCAAGGTATATTTCCCCGGATGCCTTTGATTGGACATTTCTATAGACTTGTTTTAATTGGGACATTTTCTTGGCCTTAGAACTGTAAACTTAACTCATTTAATTCCCCTTGTTAAAAGCCATTCCATTTCTGGTATATTGCATTCCGGCAGCTAGCAAACTAGAACACCACCCAATGTAATGTATTCTATTTGCCATTATCTCTTTAGCTTCACTTTCTTTCTCTTTAATTTTAGAAACCAATATACAACACAAATCTTCTCATCTGTATTAGACAGGGTTCTCTATAGAAATAGTACTGACGGGAGATATCCATAAGCATGAGATTTATAAAGGCGTCTCATGCAACTGCAGGAAAGGAAGAGTCCAAAATCCAAAGGGCAGGCTGTGAAGCTGGCAACTCTGATGAAGGGTCTCAAGGAACTCCACAGGAGAGGCTCACTGGCTGAAGATGCAGTGAAAATTCTTTCTCCTTCCTTAAAAGTCTTAGCTGATTGGATCAAAACCAACTGATTGTATTATCTTATTTGTAGGAGGGGGTGCCCTTAGTTGATCATAGATGTAATCAGCCACAGTTGCAAGCAACTGACTGATGATTTAATACACTAGCCGTCCAGTTTATCAACTAGCCAATATATATCCTTGCTGCAATGATTAGGCCAGTGCTCACCTGACCAGGCAAGTGGGCATCATCACCTGGCCAAGCTGACACCAGAACCCAACCATCACACAATCCCAGTGCCTCCCAGGCATACCGTTCAGTGGGACTCATCACATTCACGATGTTGTAGTACCCTCACCACTATCCATTACCAACGCTTTCCCTTCACCCAGACAGAAATGCTGCACTCATTTTGCATTAAATTCACGTTGTTCCTGCTCCCTACCTTTGAAAACTATATTTTATCAGAAAACATGCAAACTCGGAGAAAGTATTTTCTTTGTGGTAACCATGGGCTTAAATTTAACATCCTAAATCTATAGCAATCTTGTTTGCTTTGATAACATGTCAACTTCAATAGTATACGTAAACTATGTACCTATGCTTCTCTGTTACTCCAACTTCATGTAGTTCTCACAAATTAAATATTTATGTATTATGTGAACACATCTATTGATTTATCATTGCATTTTATGTATTTGCCTCTTAGGTCCGATAGGAAGAAAAAAGTAGAGTTACAAATCAAACGTACAGATAGTTCTGGTATTTATATTTATCGGTGTCTGTTCTAGTTTGCTAGCTGCCGGAATGCAATATACCAGAAACGGAATGGCTTTTAAAAAGGGGAATTTAATAAGTTTCTAGTTTACAGTCTAAGGCTGAGAAAATGTCCCAATTAAAACAAGTCTATAGAAATGTCCAGTCAAAGGCATCCAGGGAAAGATACCTTGGTTCAAGAAGGCCAGTGAAGTTCAGGGTTTCTCTCTCAAGTGAGAAGGCACATGGCGAACACAGTCAGGGCTTCTCTCTCAGCTGGAAGGGCACATGGCAAATATGGCGTTATCTGCTAACTTTCTCTCCTGGCTTCTGGTTTCAAGAAGCTCCCCGGGAGGCGTTTTTCCTTCTTCATCTCCAAAGGTTGCTGGCTCGTGGACTCTCTGCTTTGTAGTGTTGCTCTCTCTGAATCTCCCATTCTCCAAAATGTTTCCTCTTTTATAGGACTTCAGAAACTAATCAAGACCCACTCAAATGGGTGGAGACATGTCATCCACTAATCCAGTTTAACAACCACTCTTGACTAAATCACATCAACCAGGGAGATGATCTCATCACAGTTTCAAACATACAGTATTGAATAGATTATTCTACCTTTATGAAATGGGATTTATATTAAAACATGCCTTTTCTTAGGGGGCATACTTCTGTTCAAACCAGCACAGTGTCATTCTCTTTATCAGAGGTCTTCATTTCTTTGTGTGCCTTCAGTCAATTTTCTAGTGTCCTTTCCTTTCAACCTGCAGAACTTTCTTCAGTATTCTTGTAAGAGTCATCTAGTGCTGACAAAAATCCCTTGGCTTCTGATTGTCTGGGAGTATCTTAATTGTTTCTTCATTTTTCAAAGTGAGTTTTTTGGATATAAGATTCTTGGTTGACTTTTTTTTTGCTTTCAGCACTTTAAAGATATCATTTAAATGCCTTCTTGCCTCTAAGGTTTCTGATGAGAAATCATTTAATCTTATTGAAGATCCTTTGAATGTGTCACCCTGATTCATTCTCTCTCTCTCTCGGCTTTCAGAATTCTCTTTTTATCTTTGGTTTGTAAAAGTTTGATTATAATATGGCATGGTGTGGGCCTATTTGGGTTTATTGAGTATCTAGGATGTATAAATTGAAATTTATGTCTTTCTTTAAATTTGAGATGATTTCAGCCATTATTTCTTTGAATATTCTCACTGCTCCTTTCTATCCTTCTTCTCTTTTTTAGGATTTCCAAAAAATATAAAATAAATAAATAATATTTTGGTTCATGGGCCGGGACATAATGCATCTATTGCTATGCTTGATGATGAAACACAGATTCCTCGGCTCTGTTTTACTGTTTTTTCATAACCATAAATGTAAAATTTATTTGAGAAATGCTCCTCTTCATTCATATTTTAAATAATCATTCTTTCCAAACTCATCACACTTAGTGATATAAATGCCTTTGTATTGTATCATAAGGGCAACATTTTTTGGACCTTTTTACACTGATATTCTGAGCACATTATCCTAACTTCCATCTAAATTGCTTGAGTTACAGAACTTCTTGGATTTGTACATATTTCAGCTTGTAAGAGCTGCTTGAATGCAATATACCAGAAATGGAATGGCTTTTAAAAAGGGGAATTTATTAAGTTGCAAGTTTACAGTTCTCGGACCATGAAAATGTCCAAGGTAAGGTACAAACAAGAGGATACCTTCTCACTCAAGAAAGGCTGATGCTGTCTGGAAAAGCTCTGTCAGGTAGGAAGTTATATGGCTAGCATCTGCTGGGGTCTTTGGATTTTCAACACTTCTCTCAGCTGGGAAGGTACATGGTGATGTCTGCTAGCTTTCTCTCATTTCATAAGGCTTCCCTGGGGGCCCTTTCCTTCTGCATTTCCAAAGGTCTCTGGCTGTGTGGGCTCTTTTGGCACTCAGCTTTTTCCAAAATGGTTCCCTTTTAAAGGGCTCTGCACCTTGTATGGGTGTAGACACATCTCCGTGAAAACTATTTAATCAAAAGTTACCACCCACAATAGGTTAGGTCACATTGCTATGGAAACAATAAAAAAGAAATCACCAAGCAATATTGAATAAGGACTTTTCTCAGGTACACAATAGCTTCAAACCAGCATAGTACATTTATATTGTCACTCAAAATTTTATCCTGTCATCCTTTGTGTAACACCAGGGATGTTTGGGATTTCTTGTTTTACTGTTTCTTTTTCTTTTTCTTATAGACATGATTTTGGGATCTCTACATTATTGCATTGCTTTTTAGAAGTTTTATTTATTGGAATAGTAGGTTTACAGAAAAATCATGCATAAAATACAGAATTTCAGTATATCACCATATTATTAAACATGTTACATTTGTGTGCAACAATTTTGTGTGCATAAATTGTAACATTTGTTACAATAACATTTGTTACAATTTAAAAGAACATTTTTATAATTGTACTATTAACTATAGTCCATCATTTACAATTGCATTTACAATGCAATTTACATTACATTCACTGTTTTGTACAGTCCTTTTTAAAATAATTTTCATTGGAGTGGCATCTATATACAACCTAGAACTTCCACTTTAATCAAATTTGCATATATGATCAGTGCTGTTACATTTACAATGTTATGCTAACATCACCACCACCTGATGACATCGTCATTCTTTCTTCTGTACCTTAGACTGAATGAATTCAATTATCTTATGTTCAATTTCACTAACTCCTCCTTCTGCCAGCTCTGATCTGCTATTTAACCCTTCTAGGGAACTTTTGGTTTCCGTATGGTTGTCTTCAGTTGTGTGATCCCTTCTCATAGTTTCTATCTCTCAATTAGTGTTCACTTTGTGCTCATCTATCATTTTCCTGATTTCTTTTAGTTCTTTGTCCATGGTTCCCTATAGTTCTTTGAGCTTATTTAGGGCCATTTTTAGGTCTTTGTCATTTTGATATTTTAACGTGTTATCACTGGAATTTAGACTGATCTTCTGTTCCTTCAGTATGTATCCAGCTAGTATTATGAAAGAGCTTTCCTTGGATGCCAGGAACTACACCACCCAAAAAAGAATAAATAGAAAATACTTAACCAGGCTCTGCAGATTGACTTGTGTGAGTGCTGTCCTTCAGGTCTCCTCAGGTGTCTAGAGAATAGCTCCAGGGCAAAATGTAGGGGACGTCTTAATCCTTTCTGACCATGTGTCTTGGGCATGTTTGTGTGTTTGGCCCTAGGAATTCCCCTGTTTACAGGTACAGGAATGTCTCCTCTTCCCTAGGAAACAGTTTCTTCATGGTCCCAGCACAGCACTGTATGTCCTACAGTCTGCGATCGCTTGCCCCAGGCAGCCCTTGACTGGTCTCCCACAACATTCTATAGAAGAGCCCCATGAGTCTCCTCTTACACACAGCACAAATTCTGGTACATTGAGTCCCTCAGGCCTCCACCAGATAGGCTGGATCAGATATATATCTCCCCAGTATGTGCACGAGGGTAGCTCTGCTTTCCCTCAAACTGGGGCCAGGAATCCATATTTGGGAACATGGGTGGCTCTGTGCTGAGCCAGGGAGAGGAGGGGCTTGCTGGGGCTCCAGGAGCTCCTGCTGCTTTTATGTGGCCTTTTTTTTTCAGCTGGCACTTGCTCTGTTACCGCAATCCATAACTGCTTTATGGAGCTTTGAGAAAGATGTCTCTGCCAATTCTTTCTGGTTGTTCAAAGCTTCTATGGGGGACAGAGTCCTGATGCAACTTACTCGCCATCTTGATCAGGGTAGGGCCTTCACCATACCATTTTAATTTTCATTATGGTAAAATAAAAAAACATCTAACTCCCAAAGTAAAGCTCTTGAAGGTCTTAAGTAATTTTTTAGGGCCCCTGAGATAAAAAATAAAAAAGTTTTAGAATTGCTATTCTAGATCAAATGATCCGAGTTACAGAGTTGCCAGCTTTAGCCTAAGCTCTATCTGTTGCTGGGCTGACATATTTACAGGCGGGTATAAAACTGGTTTCTATTTACATAGGTATTCAGACACTTCTTTGGAAGAAAGTTATTATGAAAGAAGTGAAAATAAGTTAAAACAAGCTTGACTCTGTAATGCAGTATCACGGTTGTTGGGGTGGAACAGTTCTCCATAGAGTGTTGTGTTTTTCATTTGGATTTCTCATGTTCAGCAGCCAATAGACTTCTATCCAGATTCAAGAGGTAAAGAAAGTTCTGTAAGAAACTTTCCCCAGAAATCTGTGAAATATTTAGAGGGATGGTTTAGAACTTGATCTTTGGAGTCATGTGTAGTTGGGAATATCAGCGCTGCTTCCACTGAGTATTCTTGAACAACACACAAGGGGACAAGAATATCTTTTTCATAATGTGGTAATGGACATAAATGAGATAATTAAGCCTAGTGTCTACCGCATTGTGAGTGTTAAATTAGCTAAGCATTACTTTGGAACTTCTCTCATGTAGTGTAAAATAATGGATATTCTCCACTGCCTTTCCTTTTTTCCCCTAATATCTGGAACAGGTAGTGCCTGATCGGGTCAATAGTTCCCACTGGGCTGAGCAGCTGTGCCCGGGGTAACTGCACCCAGTGGAGCTGGTTTTGATTGTCACCGGTCTTGAGGTGATACCAAAGAAATAATAGTGGTGCCCAGTGGCGGTGGCAGTGTATGGTGAAAACAGCACTATCTGAAGTGTTTACAGTAATGAGAGAGGAAGGCTGGGTGTAGAAACTTCCTGGATTTGTCTGAGAGGTAGTATCAGCCACCTCTTGCAGTTTGCATTAATTTCACGTGGAAAGCATAAGCCTGAAGGGACTGATGTCCTGGCTTTCCTATAGAAGGAGGCAGAAAAAGAACAGAGCTTATTATTGATAGTGAATCCCCATTCCAAACTTTGGGCTTGTATGTCTTGGGGCAAATGTTACTTACGTCATTGGTACATCATTGGTCATTATGCACTTGCCAAAAAAATTATCTTTCCAATTAAACTTCAAAAACAGTTATCCCAAAAGGGAAAGTTAGGTAAATTGAAGAAATTCAGTACTAAAGAGAGCAAGTCTGAATATAGAGACCTAGTTTTATAAACACTGAAGCATTACAACTTTGCACTCATGTAATTATGATGCACAGAGACCTTCTATTCAGTAATATTGAACCATGAAAGGTTTTGCTCGTTTTATTGACTTAAAGCCAAGGGTTCTTTGCCTTCACTGAACTCAGCTAAAGCAGAAAAACACAATATAGCTAGAGTTATTATTTCAAGTACAATTATTTCTCCTAGGTGACCGTCTCTGGGAGAGACATAACGAAAGTAAATTTATTCTAAAAGCACCCTTCCTAAATGTAAACCTTGGTGAAAGAAATACATATCAGTGGTAAAATGTAGCAATGGTTTTCTGGTGATTTAATTGTTTTTTATCGTTGGGTTGTACATTTGGGTTATCTTTGTCATGCATGTATTCACTTATGCCTTTATATATTGACATTCTACAGATGCATTTATCAATATAATCTAGAATGCCAAAATAATTAGGGGCATTATTATTAACAAAAATAAATTTAGCCCAGAGAAATCATATATTTTTTTGAAACTAAGATTTTTAGCAGAATGCTTGTAAGGTGAATGCTGGTTATGAGCATTTAAATTTTGACCAGTAGTAATACATTACGTGTCATGATTATCACTTTAAACGGTATTTTTATTTTTAGCTTTTGGCAAAGATTTATTTTGTTTCTACTTCCATTCTTTTAAGAGCACACAAAATTTAAGGTTAAACTCAGCACTCTACACAGATGAAGAGCAAAGCAGGGAGCAGGTGCCTTCCACAGCAAAAGAACCACCAGAGGTGATTTTACGGCTGGAGGCTGAAGTCCCTGCACTGCAGAAGCAAACGCTGCACTATAACTGCATCCCAGTTGGTGCTTGTGCCTTGGTTTTCTGTTTCTTACTTAAAGAGCAATTAGCACAGTGAAGTATAGCCCCATTCATTTACACTGAGCTTGCAAGTGTTTTCTACAATAGTGTGAGAATAGAAGGGCACAGAGTTCGTTTTGGACAAGTCCCTTAATGTAATAACATCATTTTAATATTAACGTTAGTTCTTTTGAAATATCAAATGCCTTAACTGAAGTAAGTTTACAGATGATTTTTTGTTAAAGTGCTACATATATCGTGACCCAGGTTATTTTATACGTAGATATTTGTCATTTCCAAAGAAAAGGGACTCTCCAATATCAGTCACATCAGTATTAAAATTCTGTCTGACCTGCTTACTATCTGTCAGTCTCAGAGGTATGCTCACAGGTTAGCATAGGTGTAGTGTCTGTCCTTTCATTTCACTAAATTAGGTACACAGCATTTACACAACAAATAAACACCCGTCCTGCAGTCACCCAAGGGTCAAGACCTCTGTCCAGTTAGCTGGTTGCAAGCTCAGATATAAATCCCCACTGTGTGAACAAAGTCTTCATCAAAAGGTGTTGGTGGAGGTGTTCAGGCACTTTGGAATACACATCCCAACCCAAAGGCCAGCTGAGAGGGAAGGAAATCTTGAAGCATTTTGCTGAGAAAATGCCCCCTTTCTTCATTACACTTGTGTTACTCTTATAGGGAATGGCTGCATGCCTTGGATGTTTAAAGACGTAAATTTCTTGGGGGGAAGGGGAGAATATTTTATGACTGACTAGACCAATCCCATATCCAAGCTGAAATTTTCTTCAAGACGCCTTGAACTTCTTTCCTTCTCTCAATATAAATCTTCCTCAGATTGAGAGCTGTTTTCTCTCCAATGCAATGGTTGTCTGTTTCAGAAGCTCCATGAGCATCTTGGGGTATCTGTGGGCATCCAGAAGTATTTTTTTTTCTTGGCACCATTGTACACACTAAGACTGGAACTCTGCCCCTGTTCCCATTATTACCAAAGTGCAGCTCCATCCCCCAATCCTGTAGGTTCTTCTCCTGAAGCCCAGGGTCCCCACTCTGCCACATGGCTGGGAAGGAGGCTGTGGCAGCAGTGCCTTCCTGCCCAGAGCTGGGAGGCAGGAGATAGCATGTCAGCCCAACCCTGCTGAACAAGTCACCAATTGTGGTAATTTTAATTTTAATCTCAAAAATCTTTAAGAAAATTATGAATCCAATTTTACAGGTAAAAAAACTAGAGACTCAGAGAAATTAAATAACTTCCCTAATTCCACTTGGTACTAGAGTGAACATTTATATCTATGCCTACATTTTCATTTGTAAATATATAATTTTACTTTTTATTATTTAATAAATAATACAAGTTATTTTTATTACATTATTTACATTATTTTTATTACATAGATACATTATTTACATTAAAAGTTAATGTAAATAAGCTTGGTCTTTTCTATTGTAAATGCATTATTTTTACTTTCAGCATATTTACCTTTTTTGGGCAAAATAAGTAGCTTGTGGTCCAAATGGGAACTGACGTCTTCTCCGTGGCACTGCCTCTATAGCCCCAATAGTGGATTAAGATGTGGCCTTGGACCTAAGTGCAGCCAGCCATAGCCCTTCCCTAGGTGGTTTCAAACTATTGGTGGAAGAACAGCGTCTTCAGCTCTGTCACCAGTGTGTGAAGATAGATTTGAGCCCAGGTGATGGCCAGGCCCCAAAAGGCAAGACACTTCTTGTCAGTAAGAGAGAATTAAGCTAACATGCAAAAAAATGCCGATGTGAGAATGAAAGAGAAGCTCCTGATGGTTCCATTCCTGGTAGTCTACGCATTTGTCCTGGGCCCTGCCTTTCCAACAACCCTATATTCTTGACATCACAACCAAATCATGATATACAGATATCATTTTACTTTGACATATAGTACTATGAAAAAATTTAAAATATCTAATTGTTTCAAATTCTCCTCAATTTTTCCAGCATTGTTTGAGGAAGGCTGATCTTCATGCAAAATGATTTGTAGTATCCCCTTTGTCATGTATTTAGTTTGTATATAAACTTAAGACTTAAGATTTAGGGCAATTTTAAATCTAGTTTATGCCAAAAAAGGAAGACAAGTGATAAAGGGTCATGTCACAGCAAAGGCCGAATCACATCGGTCCCTTCCCCTGGAGAGCAATTATAATGGAATTAGCCTCTACACAGGTGTATAAGGATGCTAAAATACTAAATCTGGAAGAAAATATCAGGATCAAGTATTAGACATTCAGAGAAGTCGATTCATGGAGATAAATACAAGCTTACATACTATGTGTAGATCTCAGACTTTGAAGATTTGAGCAAAACATATCTTGTTTGCTGACCCTGGGTTTAACTGCATTTTTCAAAGACAGTCTGCTAACATTTTGTTTGATCTTCTTTGATAGAAGAACCTCTGATTGGCTTAATGTTACCAGTAGATTTGCTTCTCTTTTGTATTTTTTCCAAATGGTTAAATCCAATTTTTTATAAAATATAAAATCAATATTTAAACATTACTATATAACCTGTCATTTTACAAGAGTAAATTGGTGCTTTTGAGTATAGATAAATTACTTGCATTGGACAGTATTCTTTTTTTTTTACATGGGCAGGCACTGGGAATTGAACCCGGGTCTCTGGGATGGCAGGTGAGAATTCTGCCACTGAGCCACTGTCACACCACCCTGCACAGTATTTTTTTATTGCATGATTATCTACTTACTTGATATAATCCTTTCTATGAGCCAAATACTTCTTTCCTCTCCAATTTCCCTGTAATAAAAATGAGCATATTGATTCATTAGTGTCCTTTTAGGGATTTAGTTAAGAGCATCTGAAAGAAGTTGACAGGGTTGACATTCATTTACATGGTTATACAGATATTTTTAAAGCTATTGTTTCAGATTG